>MU159560.1:0-21292 GCA_015888305.1 Antheraea pernyi | reverse complement strand
CAAAAACTCTAAATAGGTATTTTCTTTAATGTTTCTGTTTTATTTTATTCTACGGAAAAGGCAAAGGTATCTACACCGTGCAGCCAAATCATTTCATAATTAATTCTGAACTAAGTGATTTGTGATCATTTCAATATTCTAACAAGATGGTGGCTCCCTTGTTAGAACTTTCCAGGGAGTTTTGGTGGTATCTCAGAATTCATGCTTCGTGGTATTATTTTCCATTCACTTCACTTATGCACAATAGCCGAATTATATTACGTAAAACACCAGTAATAATACATAATATGTAGTCAAATAACACAATATTATGGATAAAAATATACCACATGACATACTAAGACCAAAAACTCCAACAAGTAAGTAAATATCACACATAATAATGACGGCAAAATATCGATAACGAAATACTCTACGATGTTATTTTACAATCACTGTAGCTATACACCGTTATCAGTTATTCTGCTGTTGAGTAATGTGCTGTATTAAATTGCAATTTTGAAAAATGACAAGATACGAAAATTAGTAGTCATTAATATTATATTAATAATACTTAAGAAAAGTAAGTATTGGGACTCGGAGCATTAATTATATAAATTTTTATAAAGTTTATTAATATCATCAAATATATAATGAGTTGCAAAATAACATTATTATTATTACATATACACAGGCTGCTATACTATGTGTCGTTAGTATAACACAAGCCGTGCAAGTGCAATACAGTTGGTCACGCTTACTAGTATGGTGGTAGAGCCACGCTGAAACTATTACTGGTTTCAGCATGAATGGGTCGGCTCGCCCGGGGTACTACCACCCTCTCACAGAAAACCGACGTAAAGTAACAGTGCTTGCATTGTAACGTTTCGTTCGGTCAGTGAGAGCGCCGGAGGCCCACCTCCTCTCCGCTATCTTCTCTCCTCTTCCTCTACCTCCCCTAACCCTTCCCCCCAAAGGGTGGCAACGCACTTGCGACTCCTCTGGTGTTGTTAGTGTCCATGGACAGTGGTGATCACTTAACAGCAGGTGACCCACATGTTCGTTTGCCACCTATGACATAAAAAAAAAATGTCATGACGCGAAATCATAAGTTTATTTTCTACAAAAATACTGCTTTTTTATTACTATTGTAACACGGCAAAGTGACTACACTTTGCCTGATGGTAAGCACAGTACAGTCCAAAAACAACGGCGACCACCGAGTGACACACTATCCATCGCCGATCGCCGCTATCATGCCGGCCTGCGAATAGCTGGATATGCACAGGCTGATCCCGAAACGCGACCCGCAGAAGCGAATCAGTCAGTCAGGCTGTAAAACCCTACCAACCCGCTTTCGCCATTGCCTCGTTCGTTATTCAGTAGGGTGCACCACGTGCAGGTGAAGTTGGCTTGGGTGTCTCAAAGTCTTATGATGTTATTTGACACCCCTTACACCCCAAAAACTTAACGTACCTAACGAAGTTTTCACTACAAAATCGACATTTCACGTCACCATTCTAATGTGTCAAAACGGCCATCAAAGCGAGCTAATATTATAATTAAATCAATATTACTTTTAATACCTATTATCCACAATTTTTAACGGTTACTATACGGTCGCACCCACGCTCGTATTTCAAATACCTAATTATAAAATGAGGGTCATTAGTAACACCCCCGATAAAGTCAATAGCGCGGTATCGCAGGTTAATAGTGGATCCCTGGGTGGTGTTGTAGCTCGCCTCTCGGGTGTATCATAGCGGTACGGGATGTAGTCATTAACAATAAGTAATGTGTAAACAAAACTGTCACTTATATGTTGTGTTATCACCCACCTCCGGTGCCGCTGCATCACATTCAAGAGACGAGACTACAACACGACCGGAACATTGATATTAGCGCCACCATATTATAAATATACATCGATACTAGCGCCAACATATTAGAGATACACATTGATACTAGCGCCACCATATTAGAGAGACACATTGACACTAGCGCCACCATATTAAAGATAAATAAATAAGAATTATTAATATTATATAGATTTTAATAAGACTTAAATAAGAATGGATATCATTATATAGAATTGAATCATTAGTTTGATCATTATGAATAATAGTATATTCTTTGACTTCATAGTTCGGCCATGAAAGTCAAGATGTAGCTGATCTACATGTCAAAACACATTAGTGAACACATTAGAGATACATAAATAAGGATAATTATATAAAATTGTTGTATAGCTTAAATAACATTAATTTGTTCAGAGTTGCAAGTGCGTTGCTAGTCTGTGTTTGAGAGGATGAGGGGAGGGGAAGGGGCTTCAAGCGCTCTCACTGAGAGAACGGAACGCAACAATGCAAGCACTGTTACTTCACGTGAGTGTTCTGTGGGTCGGATGGTACCACCCCGGTCGAGCCGACCCATTCATGCTGAAACCAGTAATAGCTTCAGCTTGGCTCTACCACCTACACTTACTCTACTACTAGGCTCTACTATCATTTACTATCTTCTGCCCGCGATTTCGTCCGCGTGAAATAGAGGGAAAGAAACGATTATGAAACATTCTTCATTGGTGATATATAGCCTATAGGCCTTCCTCGATAAATGAACTATTTCATGGGGTGTAAGGGGTGTCGCATAACATCTTAAGCTCGAAACGCCCAAGCCAACCTCACCTGCACGTGGTGCACCCTGCTGAGTAACGAACGAGGCAATGGCGAAAGCGGGGTGGTAGGGTTTTAAAGCCCGACTGGGTCGCGACCACCATGCATGTAGCGAAAAAGCCCGTAATAGTGATTCGTTCTGCGTGTCGCGTTTCGGGATCAGATCATGCATATCCAGTAGTGAATGACTTTCGCCGTGGTTCGAGTACCGGTGAGATGATTAACACTGGTCACCTCTGGACACGGACGGAGGTTATTCGCTCACGCAGGCCGGCATGAAAGCGGCGACCGGTGAGGGATAACGCATCTCTCGATAGTCGCCATTGTATTTAGATTGTACTGTCCTCATCATCAGGCACAGTGCAGTCACTTTGCTGTGCTACAATAAAAAAAACTTATATTTTTTTTTATCGGACCAGTACTTCCTGATATTAGTTCGTTCAAGCAAACAAACTCTTCAACTTTATAATATATGAATAGGTTAAATTTATAAAAAAATAAAATAGACGTGGCTGTATAGTGGTTTGATAAATCCGTTGTCCGCAGGATCAAACCCTGATATATGTACTGACGAATTTTTAGGAAATCACGTGTATTTGTGTACGTGTGTATAAAACCGACGTGAAGTAACAGTGCTCGCATTGTTGCGTTTCGTTCGGTCAGTGAGAGCGCTGGAGGACCCCCTCCCCTTCCCTCTCATCTCCCCTGCCCTCCTCACTCCCCCTACCCCTACCCCAGGCAACGCACTTGCGACTCCCCTGGTGTTGCTAATGTCTATGGACGACGGTGATCAATTAACATCAGGTGTCACTGATACCGCCAGTTCGTTTGCCTCCTACAATATAAAAAATAAAATTCTAATTTAAATTGGTAACACTATGAGCTGACTGATGGAAAACATCATGGGGAAACCTGAACCTGAGAAATATTCTTGTACTGTGTGGGGGTAAGCATAGAACTGTGGATTTCCCAGAGTCTGATTTCACCAATACGTCGTGGGCTGGCGTAGTGATTATTCCCATATCTATTTTCTGGATGAGGTCTGAGACCCTGCAGCGTAAGTGTAGAAAACACTTGGGGTATATTACTAAAGAGATAAAACACCTTTGTAAAATGTAATTATAGATAATGACGTCATAAAACAGCAATCCGTTTGCCAGTACGTCCATCGTCAGTACGATGTGTAGCGCCTTTAGTTTTGGCATCCAATGATCTTGCCCTTAGCATTGAGTGGCTTCGAAATAACTCGGCCGTAAAACTCTACACTGTAAAACATTCACTACCGTTTTTTTTTAATGTCTAGTCTTCTTGGAAACACGTACGAGTACATAGATGACTATTGGAGGAATCGTCATAGATGGAATTGGGATCAAACGTTAGCGTATTTATACTAATATATAAAGCTGCAGAGTTTGTTTGTTTGTTTGGTTGAACGCACTAATCTCAGGAACTACTGGTCCGATTTGAATTTCTTTTTCTATTTTTATGTCATAGGAGGCAAACGGACGTGTGGGTCACCTGATGTTAAGTGATCACAACCGTCCATAGACACGTGCAACACCAGGGGAGTCGCAAGTGCGTTGCCAGCCTGTGTTGGGGGAGGGAGGAAGGGAAGGGGCCTCCGGCGCTCTCACTGACCGAAACGCAATAATGCAAGCACTGTTACTTCACGTCGGTGTTTCTGTGGGTCGGGTGGTAGTACCTCGGGCGAGCCGACCCATTCATACTGAAACCAATAATAGCTTCAGCGTGGTTCCACCACCTAAAAACTTTCACTTTAAAAACCTACAAGACTGTTTTGTATTTTTTATATAAATCTGTTTAATACAATCTATTTGCTAATAAAGTAAATAATGCGCATATTTTAATATACTTAAGGCGGAACGGAGTTCGCGGGCACTGCTATTAAAGTATATTTATGTACACTAAAAATGGAAAAATAAAATAAATTTTCAAAAAAAAGTATTAATCGACTTCAATATCAATCAAAAACCCATAAGGCACTAAAAAGCGGAAAATAAATAGTTTATCAAATTAACCAAATTAAATAAAACATATGAATATGTGTGCTACCTAGAGATGTATTGGAAGTCGGTGCCAAACGAAAATCATATCATCTACATAGGTACAAAGTTTAAGTCCACTCTCGGGTCTTTGTAATACTTTTCTACCTGGAACGAATTTGAAATTTCGGTTGGCACCGACATCCAATACATCTCAAAGTAGCACACATATTCATATGTTTTATTTAATTTGGTTAATTTGATAAACTATTTATTTTCCGCTTTTCAATGCCTTACGGGTTTTTAATTGATATTGAAGTCAGTTAATTCTATTTTTTGATAATTTGCTTTATTATTCAATTTTTAGTGTACATTAATATATTTTACTAGCCGTGCCCGCGAACTCCGTTCCACCTTAAGTATATTAAAATATGCGCTTTGCATAAGAACCTTCTCCTGGCAATAACAAACACAACAAAAAAAGAATTAGCGAAATCGGTTCAGCTGTTCTCGAGATTTACGCTTAGCAACTCATTCAACGATTCATTTTTATATTATAGATATGGTTTCAATTGGTTGTACAATGAGTAATGTTTGGTGCGAACGCAACCTTATCAATAATCCGCGATAGTTTCTACCACCAACTCGGCTACCATTGCTTCACACATAATACACCTTAAGCAATATAATTACAATGCTTCCGTCATGTTGCAATACAGCAACGAACATAGGCACAATAGGCTCCTAAGAATTGAAGAGTTTTTTTTTATACTATTGTTTTATTTATTTATTTTTTTATACTGGAGAATGTTGGTTTGAAAATCAGTAGACTAAAAACTGAACATTTGTTTTGCGACTTCGGTGGTCCATCCAGCTTTTCTCCTATAGCTTTAAATGGTATAGCCTTACCAACCTGCTCTGATTTCCGGTATCTCGGTTCTCTGATCCAAAACGATGGTTGCATAGACAAGGACGTGAGGAATAGGATAAATGCAGGGTGGATGAAATGGCGAAAGGTGAAATGAGTTATTTTTATTTATAAAGAATATCATCGAGCACATAATTGTCAATAACAAGATTGTCTGGCAGTGATAAATTTCATGTTTTAAATAACGTTTAAAAAGAAAGTTTTACTGGAAAAAAGTTTCCTAAAGTTATTTAAAAATTTAATATTTATACCAGTAAAGGTGTGATGCGCATTAATAAACACAACGTTTACCGGCAACCAGGTAGCCTGAACCTTGTTTGGAATAACATAAAGAATGATATATTAAAGAACCAACTTTTCTAAAATTTTTGTTCTTCTAACGTTGCTGGCTCTTTTACTAAGGTGTCGCAAAAAAGTCTTGTTACATTTTTTTCGGTCTAGCTCCTATCCGCTCAAAGCGTATAACGTGCAATAAGGTGTGTAAGGTCGTCGAATAACATAATAAGACTTGAGACACCCAAGTCAACCTCACCTGTACGTGGAGCACCCTGCTGAATAACGAACGAGGCAATGGCAAAAGCGGGGTGGTAGGGTATTAGAACCTGACCACCATCATGTATATGGCGAAAAAGGCCGCCATAGTGATTTGTTTCTGCGAAAGGAGTAGGCTCGTTTCTTGAAAGTTTTCTTACTTTGCCACGGATCCCATAATCAGAACCTAACCAAACTCTCATCAAACTACCCTTGAAGTAGATCCTTTCCAATATAAAAATGAATATTGGAAATCGGTTAGCGTGATATTCAGTTATTCGTCTATTTGTCGTGTACATATTTAATGCAAATTTAAAACTTATACGGTTTTGCACTGGATGCTGTTGTCGGAACTGGACCAAATTGAAATGGGACCACACGGGAAGTACCAGCTTTCAAATAAAAAAAGAATAATCAAAATCGGTTCACCCAGTCCAAAGTTATGAGGTAACAAACATAAAAAAAAATACAGTCGAATTAAGAACCTCCTCCTTTTTTTGAAGTCGGTTAAAAATTAAGAAATCATACATGCATACATAAGGGTTAATACCCATATATAAAATGTATACCATGTAGGTAAATCGTTCACCGCTCCGCCAACCAATAAGTCTATAAACATAATTTTTATTTGAACATGTAGGTAACCAAACAACCAATTTATTGACGTAACACGATTACCATAAAGAGTTGGCAGAAACGCAATACCTCAATACAGTCTCGATAGGCCGATGAACTTACCGCAAATAAATCTATTTTCAATTAGGTCATTCTAATATCCCATTCTACTCGGATAACTACCTAGGCTAGACGTGACGAATGTCTGTAGGTGTGGTCGAGTGACGTACAAACAGATTATTTATCTGTGTAATAAATCTATACATATAATAAGAATGTAAAAGTGAAGTGTCTGTGCTTTTCCGATTTTGTGAAAAAAATTGTTGCAGGCGTCTAGGAATAAATAATAGAATACATTTCAATCATTTTTAGAAATGTCTGTCTATCTGTCTCTCTGTA
Source organism: Antheraea pernyi (assembly GCA_015888305.1). Classification (NCBI taxonomy): domain Eukaryota; kingdom Metazoa; phylum Arthropoda; class Insecta; order Lepidoptera; family Saturniidae; genus Antheraea; species Antheraea pernyi. The sequence goes on along the minus strand of MU159560.1, from coordinate 14,165 downwards.
TGTCTGTTTCATCACTGCAAAAGAACTATGTCCATAATAAAACCTATAATAAATTATAAAGCATATCTTCGAGAGTAACTTAGTCTTTGTTTCATTAAAATCAGTCCAGTTTATTAAAAGTTCTTGTAATTTTAATGACGGCTCGAGGCAAGTACGAGAGAAGACTAGTAATCTATACTAATGTTATAAAGCTGAAGGGTTTGTTTGTTTGGTTGAACGCGATAATCTCAGGAACTACTTATCTAATTTGAAAAATTATTTCAATGGTATATAGCTCATTTATCGAGGAAGGCTATAGGCTATATATAATATCGCTAAGACCAATAGGAGCGGAGCAACAATAAATAATGTTTAAAAATCGGGGTTCTTTTTTCTCTTGAGAGTTTCCGCTGCGTGTTAACTTTAGCCCAAAGTAACTATTCCACGGGGGCGAAGTCGCGGGCAGAGGTTAATAATCTATAAACTTGAATGGTTTGTTTGTTTGGTTGAATGCGGTAATCTCAGGAACTACTTATCTAATTTGAAAAAGACTTCAGTGGTATATAGCTCATTTATCGAGGAAGGCTATAGGCTATATATAATATCGCTAAGACCAATAGGAGCGGAGCAATAATGAATAATGTTTAAAAATCGTTTTTTTTTTCTCTTGAGAGTTTCCGCTGTGTGTTAACGTTAGCCCAAAGTAACTATTCCACGCGGGCGAAGTCGCGGGCAGAGGCTAGTAATCTATAAAGCTGAATGGTTTGTTTGTTTGGTTGAACGCGCTAATCTCAGGAACAACTTATCTAATTTGAAAAATTCTTTCAGTGGTATATAGCTCATTTATCAAGGAAGGCTATAGGCTATATATAATATCGCTAAGACCAATAGGAGCGGAGCAATAATGAATAATGTTTATAAATCGGTTTTTTTTTCTCTTGAGAGTTTCCGCTGTGTGTTAACGTTAGCCCAAAGTAACTATTCCACGCGGATGAAGTCGCGGGCAGAGGCTAGTAATCTATAAAGCTGAAGGGTTTGTTTGTTTGGTTGAACGCGCTAATCTCAACAACTACTTATCTGATTTGAAAAGTTATATCAGTGTCAGATAACTTATTTATCGAGGAAGGCTATAGGTTATATATCATCACGCTATTACCAACAGGAACGGAGCAACAATGAATAATGTTTCAAAATCTGAGATTTTTCCCCTTTTGAGAGCTTCCGCTGCGTGTTAACGTTAGCCCAAAGTAACTATTCCACGCGAACGAAGTCCCAAGCAGAAGCTATCTATGTAAATATAATATAAATCTATAATATAAAATTAAAGTAAGTGTTGATTTTTGTTCATAACCTTGTGTTAATTGTCGCTATATTTTGTAATATTGGTGGTGATTTACGAAATATTATTCGGTTATTGTTCACAAGCGGATAAGACGAGAAACAATATCACGGAGCATGAATTCTGAGATGACACAAAAACTCCATGGAAAGTTTTAACAAGGGGCGCGTCATCTTGTTAGAACATTGAAATTATCATAAGACGTTTGTTATATGATTACCTAATCGACAATTACAGTAATAATCTACAAGATAAGTTACCAAAAACAATACTAAAAAAAAGCAAACAAAAAAAATTGAAGTATATAAGAAACTACGAGACGGAAAAACCAGACTTGATTTGTCGGTACAATTAGTGTAAGAAAGTAATTGCAAGTTTCTGTTTCTTAATTATTATTTTGTTTACTATTCTTTTCTTTTGTATGTTTGTTTGATTATTGTTTACTGTATGTATAAGAGTAGCGTGTTCTTTTTGGTAGAGCCACGCTGAAACTATTACTGGTTTCAGCATGAATGGGTCGACTCGCCCGCGGTATTACCACCACCCCACAGAAAACCGACGTGAAGTAACAGCGCTTGCATTGTTTCCTTTCGTTCGGTCAGTGAGAGGCAAACACACAAAGGCCCAAACACAGGCTGGAAATGCACTTGAGAATCCCCTGGTGTTGCTAGTGTCTATGGACGGCGGTGATCACTTGACATCAGGTGACCCACACGTCCGTTTGCCTCCTATAACATAAAAAAGAAAAAAAAATCAAATCGGACCAGTAGTTCCTGAGATCATCACCATACCATCAGGTGACTCGCCTGTTCGTTTGCTCCCTATAATAATAAAAAAAAACATTAATTCATACATTTAAAGAGATACGAAAGCCAAACGAAGTCACAGGCGGTCGTTAGTAAACATATACAAAAACATAAAAAACGTTTTAAAATATAGCAACATGACACTTTAATTTCGGCGTCCCGCCAAAACGTTGCATGCACAGTCATTGTCTATGCTTCACATTTCAAAAACAAAAGAGTATATAACCTAAAAACATTACACGCAAAACACTACACCCATATAAAGGTCATCGGCATTAGTAATTTATGTTATTGGAGAGATTCGTGTCATTTTACGGGAATTTTACAAGAAAATTCGCTGTTACTTCCTTATACGAGACACGGGAGATCCGAATTTCGTTTCTCGAGACAATAAATATACGTAGGATGCATAATTTGGAACGGGTTCAATGTTTGGAATTAGCAATGCTCCGTTTTTGTGCAGAATCACTACCTTCTAAGAAGGTAAATAATTTTAAATTGTATATTTACCAAATACTTATTAAAATGAAACTGTTTGTGGCACGGTAGTGCCTTAAGCGCTCGCCGTAGTAGTCCTGTTAAGACCTTGCTAGGTCAATAACGTAGTCAGTTCGAGAAAAAAAGTTTATTATATATTTTCAACCATGTATGTATATTGAGGAGTTTTTGCGTGACGGTTTTGAGCGCTACTTTTATTCGAGACTGTGTGTCTTGGAATTTAATATGTCAATGCTAGTAGTGAACAAAAATGAGTAAATGTATAATTAATTTTTTTTTCATTGGATAACCAGTAGTCCAGTGAAGCTATTAAGACCTTGCTAGGTGAAAAGCGTAATAAGTTCGAGAAAAAAAAATCATTAAATATTGTATACATAAATTATTATATATGGACATATAAATTACCGAATTAAATCGTGAAATTCTGTTGCTGTTTTTTTAGAATATGATTGCTAACACCAGTCCAATAACCAATATAGTAAGTAACCCATATATCTTGAAGAACTTCGTGTTTGACGGGAATGGTAGTGCCGCTCAAGCAGAAACTATAAACAGCCTACCAAAGCTGAAGCCTACAGAAAATTGTAAAGCTAATGGATCCTATCAGAACTATATAATAATTATCATAAATACAGTGGTACAACGAAAGAATCCCAAGGCGGGTTGATGTCAGGCAGCCGATCGTAAAAATTAAGCCAAATCATATACCACAACAGGACAAACATGTTGTACCGACCCTACTTATGTGGGATAAGGGTAAGAAGAAGAAGAATAAGCTTAGAACCCGTTCGCTGTATCAGCTACTGGGTCCAACTAAGATAAAAACTGACATATATTGCCCATAAATGTCTTCCCTGTACCCCTGTTGGGTTGCTCATGTGCCACCTATGACATACAAAAAAAACATGGAAATGCAACATAACTTGACTTAACTTTTGGCAGCCTGTGCACCATACATATTATTTAGTTACTGTATGTCAAAAAGATGAAATATGAACATGAGAAGTTGTATGTCAGAAATGTTTATCTCGAAATTTCACGCTTATAGATAATAGCTTTTAAGTACATAAAATACATAGAGAAACATTTTTTACATAACAACATATAACTAACAGTTTCGTTTACACATACTTTTCAACTATGTAGATATGGTATTATTGAAAAGTACTTTCTTTACAAAAGTTATGGTTTGAAACGTCATGTAGCTGTAGCGCAATTATAACCTACATGTGCATTATACGGATCGACGAAGACGTCAGTTCGGAACCCACCGGTGATTTTCTTTGTTTTAGCTCATTTCCAGCTAATCTGTCTGCTATATATAGCACAAAGAAAATTAACCAAAATCCGTCAAGAATTTCATTGACTACAAATTTTCGACTTTCGTCCGTTATCCTTTTTTTATTAACGTGGGGAAATCCCTTATGGATGCCCCACCCTCCCGGGGGGAAGGGTGGGTTATGTCTGACTCGCACAGACTAAAACCCCACGGTGTACCGACAGACCGTAATTATTAGGTAAACACCAGCTACCTCCTCTCGTCCGCCGGACCTGTGCAATGAGGAGATGGGACACCGCCAAAACCCTCTCCCCCTGAGAGGTCGCCTCCGTGGACAGCGACTTCAGAAGGCACAGGGCGTTCACAGTGGAACGCGCTGTCCGGAAGCCGAACTGCGCGTTCGCTAAATTCGGCCCCACACTATCCAGGTGCTGGATGACCTGGAAGGAGACGATTCTCTCCAACACCTTTGCATTGTATGGGATAAATATCCCATAATATCATAGATGTAACTTTGTAATATTAGTTATCACTGTGTCAAGTTTCGTCAAAATTGGTTCAGTACTTTCAGAGTGATACATGTTCACACTGACACAAATTTTAAAAGTATTATTTTTGGCTCCTATATCGATAACAGAGTCTACCCCGATTATAATTTTCAAAAAAATATTTAATGTACAGATTTGGCCTTGTTACAGTTTTATTATATGTACATATGAGGCATATAAAATCAAAAACAGCTAAGTGCCAAATTTGCAGGAAACGAAAAAAAAGTTTATCTATTCTCAGAGTTGGAGTTTTACTTATATTCAAAGTTTCAATTTTAGGGAGTGGCATAGGCTATTGATTTTGTCTGCCTATGGCCATCAGCTCTAAAAAAGAAGTTCAAGAAATTAAAAAATGCGATAATTCCTTAACTGGATTTTATTCTTACTTTACTTCTTATTTGATGATTTGGTTGTACTTAAATGTATTTGATCTCAAAATCTATTTTAAAACGAAAATTAAAAGGCTGTATTTTATTTCTTGTAGGAATTAAATGGTCATTTGCAACCAATAAGACTAGATGGCTCCATACTCAGTTCATTTTTAGAACTTGTGGCACTTAGCTGTCTTTGATTCTATATGCCTCATATATAGATTATGCGTATTGCCTTTTAATGTACACACATTTACATATAACATTGTGTATCATCGCGTACATAAATAAAAACCTAATATTAGAAAACGTTAACGTAACAACAAGACACCACCTTCATAGATCATAAAAATCTAATGAACCACGAGCAAAATTTGGCATAAGCTATAAGCCACGAGCGACAGTAACTACTCTTTCACGACAACAAACAATAAACTTTTTATTTGCGTATTACATCCAAGAAGCCGAATATAAATTACTGGATTAATTTCGGACATACCTCATGTGACGTTATTTCTTTTTTTTTATATAAACAGGCAACGGCATTGAACTTCAACTCAATTTTGATTCTAACAATTCTTATTTACATGTGAGTACAAAGGTTTCATTTACCGTTGAAAAGTATTCTCAAAAATATGAAGCCCTACCTACCTTTTTTTTTATTAACGTTGGGAAATCCCTTATGGATACGCCACCCCTCCGGGGGACAGGGTGGGTTATGTCCGACTCGCACCCCACCCCACCCCACGGTGTACCGACAGACCGTTAATGTTGGGGCGGCAAGGGATCGAACTAGCTATTCAACCTCGCCGCCCCAACGGTCCGCCCGGCGGAAGGTGACCTATAGAGGGGCAGACCTGGTACACACCGGCTGCCCCCCCTCGCCCGCCGGACCTTTGCAATGAGGAGATAGGCCCCCCGGCCCATCCCCTCAGGTCCGGCTACGGTGGCAGGAGCAGTTGGACAAAGCGCCACCTTCTCCTGCCGGTCCTCCGTTGGTGTAGACGGCCACTTAATGGGTCTGCCTTACGGCCCTCTCCGCCACCTCCTTCTGCGAGATGATCTCCTCGCAGAAGGAGGCCATTGCTCGCCACGCCTGATCGCTGCCGAACATGGCCGAAACCACACTCGGCAGCGATAAATTCCCCCCTACATTCTCCACCGCCGCAGACAAAATGCGACGCTGCCCTCCCCACGCATGCGACTTATTCCTGCTTCTAAAAATCCATCATTTACGTGGTCAACGATCGTCAACAATCGTGTTACCGCCTGGGAACACCGCGTCACATTGGCTTACTGTGTTGGATAGTGTGTTGGAAGCACTGGTTCTCGTCGACGTACCGAAGTTAAGCAACGTTGGGCGCGGTCAGTACTGAGATGGGAGGCCGCCTGGGAATACCGCGTCACGTTGGCTTTACGTTGTATTTTTTTGATTAAAATGTTTCCCTGTAGTACAAAAGTTTCACTTCTATCGTGTCTCTTTACGGCACATCTTGTGTTTTTTATTTATATAGATAGTAAACAGTTCAAAGTGACATTGACGGATCAACGTCCCGTTAATGGTAAGTTCAAAAGAGAAAAAGTAGAATTGGTTATCAAAGTTTTTATTAAAATTTGGCACCGGATTTCTTATACCCAAATAATATAATTGTAGATAATAAATAGTAATAGTCCAACATACATAACTTAGGACGTGTTCGCGTATCGTCATTAGGTTTTATCGTGTGATACTCGAATGGACTTGTGACTTTCAATGAACACGGTATGGCATTAGAAGTGTCTTATTACAGAACGCAAGATTATCAGTGGACCATGTAACTACATAATGTAATGTTGTATTACATTTTTTCATATATCGAAGGTGGTAGAGCCACGCTGAAGCTATTACTGGTTTCTGCATGAATGGGTCGGCTCGCCCGGGGTACTACCACCCTCTCATAGAAAACCGGCTGTGGCTTCGTTCGCGTGGAACCTGATGTACAAAACTGTGACTTTGAAAACTTTGCTATCTACTCTTCTCTCATACTTAAGTCGCGCTGTGATTAAAATTACAATAACTTTTGACCGACCGAACTGATTCTAATTTTTTTTTTTATTGTAGCACGGCAAAGTGACTCCACTGTGCCTGATGGTAAGCACAGTAAAATCCAAAAACAACAGCGACCAGCGAGTGACACACTATCCATCGCCGGTCACCGCTGTCATGCCGGCCTGCGAAAAGCTGGATATGCACAGGCTGATTCTTAAACGTGACCCGCGGAAGCGAATCACTATGACGGGCTTTTTCGCCATATACATTGTGGTTGCGACCCAGTCAGGCTGTAAAACCCTACCACCAGGTTTTCTCCTTAATATCATATATGTTTTTAAGTTAGCATACTTTATAAGATTGTATGATTATATTTGTTAAGCATAGATGTGCATGCATATAGTCTTGGATAATATAGCTGTAAAAAAAAAACTATTAATTGTAATTGTAAACATAGTTACTTATTATCTGTAATGTGTGCCTTGTAAATAAATAAATATACAATAAAAGATTTAAGATATATTGTTCGATAATGTATAGCTTATAATTTGCATTACTTTCTTATATATTATTAGTGAGCACTGAGTTTGCTATACAGTAGGTTGAAGTTCCAGGTATGTTGCTGATGATAAATCCCATCCCATTCGATATACTATTTGTATTCATATATCTAATTTACACGCTACATGTTACAATTGGCGAGCGTGTCGTAGTTACAAATGTTTTTGAAAAAGCGTTTCTGTAATGTACACACTTACACTTCCCACTCACAATTTTACATTTCTTTAATATTTTTTTTTTAAAGCGCGTGAGGAGCCGCGTATAACAGCTAGTTTATTATATGTCTAGATATTTGTTTCTTAAAATGTTTGCGCCTATGACACTGATACAAACGGAAAATATATATACAGTATGATTGGAATTTCAAGACTATTCTTTTTAGCTCTCGTATAGAAAACGTTACATTTTGTTACGTTTTATCGCTGTATTTATCTTCTATCTAATAACAATGTGTGATAGAAAAGGTGTCGGTTCGAATAAATTTCATGCGAAATTGCGAATTCTTTGGCGCCGATTCCGGAAATACCTACTGATTTTTTTTCATTATACGAGTCGTAACAACAAACGGTTCCAACGAAACTGTATGAAGTAGCGATATTTATTCTAATCAAAACAAAAATACACTACTAATTTATGCTCTTCCCTGCCATACTGCTCGCCACGCCATTTGTCAGTCTAACTCGCCGCTATAGATTATTCACATCAAAAATCTGCATATAAAACGTGACGTGAATTGATAGCTTGACCTTCAGTTGTTCAATTGCCATTTGGCCTTATATTCTTTATTCATAAACGCATGCGAAACCCGGGTGGATAGCTAGTATAACATATTTTATCAAATCAATATGAACAAAGGATATACCATGCAATTGGTTAGTCACTCGCAATATTTTTACAGGACACTCATTATTCGTTTCTGTTTCTAAATCAATTTAAAAAATAGGTACGTAATATTTGACCTAATTAATTTACGTCACGAGCCAGCGTGCGTGCTACCACGCTCCTCCCGCTAACAGCACCCCGCGCCGCCGCCAAACCGTGCCTCAGTTAACTGTTCGTTGAAAGGTATAGTTTACGCGTTACGTAATGTTAAGGTTATTAACCCCGGATCTTCACTTTTGTTCATTGACCGTCTAACTTTTATACCCAAACTTTTAAAAGTCTTACAACAAACTTTAACTCAGATTCTCTTGGTTGTTTATTAGTATTTGTTTTGATATTATTATTTTATATGTTAAATGTAACCATGAATTATCATATCCTAGAATACTACGAGAGTTTAACCTTCCACCTGGTATACGTCAGAGGTGGTAGAGACACGCTGAAGCTACTACTGGTTTCAGCATGAATAGATCGGCTCGCCCGCGAAAATACCACACGACATACAGAAAACCGACATGAAGTAACAGTGCTTGCCACAAGATGCCACAAAAACTCCATAGAAATTTCTAACAAGATGGCCACCATCTTGTTATTTCATTGAAATTATATCAAGAAACTTGTAATATCGATACTCACTTGACAATGGCAGTAATAGTCTACTAGAAGACTGGTTGCCAAAAATGGAATGGAAGAAGTACTTGTAATACTATTAACTACTCGACAATGGTAGTAATAATCTAATAGATTGATTGCCAAAAATAAAGTTGGAAAAAATATATATATTTTAGTGCAATTTTGGAAACGTATAACTAAAAAATATTGTATACCCTAACTTTCACTATAAAACCTTTATGGAGTCCTTGACAATATTTTTAGACCGCTTTGAATATAGCAGTAACTTCGATTTTGCGCGTAATAGTCAAGCGTTTAATAAAAAACATATTCAGGACGGTTAAAAATTTTCGCGAGGAATATATTCGATTATTTAATTCTATAGAAGAATTACGTACAAGTACCTGTTTAACCTCTTAACTCAATAACGTATCTTAATTTCATTATTCGATCGTAATAGTTACTTATCTAAATAGCCCATAATATTATAGTTTTGACAACCGACAAATAAATTACAAACGAAAGCAATGTACGCCATTTTGAATTTTGGCGCGCCTCCAACATGGCGGAGAGACAACGTTACCGGCGCGGCGACCGGGTAAATCGACTATCTCGCTTAACACAGTATACATGAATAGATAATAATATTCCCGCCTAATTATAATGAGAGTTAAAACAGCATTGTACATCTGTACCGTTAAATTTTATTTTTAAACACAGCTTCAGGGTTTCGCGGAGTGTTTATAAATTTCGCTTTCCACGATGCGACGCGACGAGACGTTCGGTTGTATTGCATAGGACTGAAACATGAAGTTTATAAATATATTCGCCTGATTTATTGCATTCCTTGAAAAATATTATGCTTTTTAACAACTTCAATATTTATAGCAGGCAACTGTGATGTTATGGAATAGGTACGAATTATTTGTAGATACGTCCATAATTGCGATTTCAAGGTAGCGATAATTTCGCACGCACTCTTTCTTATACAACATTACATGTATATTTTCACTGAATTAATGGAATTAGCTGTATAAATATCACTTCCCTGTCTCTTTTTATAGCTTTGTAGATATCGTCTCTCATTTTTCTTATTAGAATTTTTGGTTCATTTTTCTACGTTATATTTCCTGCTCTCCCATAACTGATAATCAGGTTGACCATATAAAAATTCTTGATTCTCGTGATCTGTTTGATATCTGAGTTTAAAGTCTTTGGGACGTTTGTCGGGGCTCTAGCAAACATTTTTACACGGATTCAAGTAGTGTATGATAATACAATTTAAAAAAATCGAGACAGTCATAAGGTCTGCCGGCAGAAGTAAAAACTCAAAAACAATGGAATAACTGTGTTACCTATCGAAGTTACTAACATTAGCCTGGTTTTCACATCTATTGGCACTCGTAGTAATCATTATATACAATTAATTAAGAAATCAAACATATGGTGAGCTGCACAGTCACAATACAAAATAATAGGTATTTACCTATGAAATTGCCGTTCTGCAATTGCCATTTCAAATAAAAATAATGTTTTGTTTGGCTAAGAATTCTAATTTCAAATTAATTTTATTTTAAAAACATGGAATTCTTCTTCCAAAAGTAGTCATTTGTTTATTGATTAGTGTTACATTTTCATTGCATTTCAATCTTTTTTGTCATCATGGATACGTTAAAAATTCGAGTAATTATGGAATATGAGTACCGTCGTGGCAGCAACGCGGCACAAGCGGCACGCAACATCAACGACGTTTACGGAGCTAACACTACAAACCAACGCACCACCTGTTATTGGTTTGTTCGCTTCCGTTCTGGGAATTTCGACCTGAAAAATGAACTTCACGGTCGTCCGAAGACTTTGGTCGACAATGACGAATTAAAGGCGATTGTGGAAGCTGATGATACACAATCTACGGCTGAATTAGCAGCAGCGACGTTCGCGTTAGTTAGTTAGCGTCAAAACAATATTGGTCCATTTGCGTCAAATTGGCAAGGTAAAAAAGCTTGACAAATGGGTGCCCCACGAACTCAATGATCGCCAGCGCGAAGTTCGCGTCGAAACGTGCCTTGAACTGCTCAACAGACACACAAATGAAGGAATTTTGAACCGTATTGTTACCAGCGATGAGAAATGGATTCTGTTTGATAACCGCAAGTGCTCAGCAAGTTGGTTGGATCCTGGTTCATCACCTAAACAAAGCTCTAAACGAAAACATACCCCTAGAAAAGTGATAGTCACATTTGGTGGTCTAGCGCCGGTGTGATTCATCACAGCTTCTTACCAAACGGGGTGAGCATTACTGCAGATGTGTACTGTGAAGAACTGAACACAATGATGGAGAAGCTGGCACATCTCCAACCAGTATTGGTTAATCGCTCGTCTCCGCTGCACCTTCACGACAACGCGCGACCTCATACTGCACAGCAGACGGTCTCCAAGTTACAAGAACTGGTGTTGGAAGTTCTCCGTCATCCGCCCTACTCATCAGACCTTGCGCCTACAGACTACTACTTTTTTCTAGAATTTAGATAACTGCTTGGCGGAAAAAAAATTCAATACCCGAGAGGCAGTACAAAATGCCTTTGAAGAATTTGTTGCCTCCCATCTAGCTGATTTCTTTAAGCTGCTTTTCCAGTCTGACGCAAGCCGCGTAATCGCAATGCTGTCGGTCACGCTCACTACCATGTCATGACGCGAATTATACAACGCGCCTAAAGAAGTTTTCACTTTAATTCATTTATAATTTCAATCAATTCATTTATCGAGGAAGGCTAGCTAAGGCCAATAGGAGCGGAGCGCTAATGAAGAATGTATCAAAATCGGGGTGTTTTTTCCCTTTTGAGAGCCTCCGCTGCGTGTTAACGTTAGTCCAAAGTAACTATTCCACGCGGACGAAGTCGCGGGCACGAGCTTGTAATTTATAAACTGTTAAGAGTTCAATCTATTTCTTTATCTTTTATCTATATTTCCTTATCTAAAAAAAATATCAAGATGAATTCTTTTAATAAATATAAAGTTATTGAAGTTTTAAAACTGTACTATTTTTGTAAGAACTACTAACCGTTTATGTTCTAACCGCGAAGAAATGGGGTAAGCGGTGTGACGCTTATCTTTTCCCTTCTTCTTCTTCTTACCCTTATCCCACATAAGTAGGGTCGGTACAACATGTTTGTCATGTTGTGGTATATGATTTGGTTTAATTTTTACGATCGGCCGCCTCCCTGACATGAACCCGCCTTGGGATTATTTCGTTGTACCACTGTATGTATGATTATTATTATATAGTTACAAAGTCTGATAGGATCCTTAGCCTTACAATTTTTCTGTAGGCTTTATTAGCTTTGGTAGGCTATTTATAGTCTCTTTGAGCGGCACCACCGTTCCGGTTAAAAACAAAGTTCTTCAAGATCTGATCTTATCTTTTCCCTCTGCATTAAAATATACTGTTAAGGTAATAGCAAACGCGGACCGTACAAATTTCTCGATTAACAAACTTGATTCACATTTTTAGATTACACGGTACAAAAGAAATATTTATCACAAAAAAATAAATACAGTAGCAAAGAGGTGTTAATTCTCATTCATTCGTACCTCATCGTAAATGGGATGCGGAGCAGCGAGGAATGCTAAAAACAGCCAGTAGTCGTACCTCTGTTCATACTTGAACACGTTTTGTTTTTAATAAATTTATTAGATATAATATTTAGAAAAACAGTGTTGACTTTTCTTAGTGACGGACGTGACAATGAAATCCATGGAGCAGACTGTGTTGCAAATAATTCAATGCGTGTCCGTTGTACGTTAATTTTTTGATATTAAAATTATTAGCGTGGCTTATTTTAGTGTGTTAACTTATCCTGCGAATTCTCTCGCGTCTGTTATTTGTAATTAATAATTGTTCAGTTTTAGTCAAATGCAGACGTTTGCATGAAAATACACTTAGGGTTGTCAACTTTTATGATGGTTAATATTAGTTTCCGGCTATAAAGGCGAATGTAGGTTTGTTTGTTACTCTTCCATAACTTAACTATTAAAATAAACACATGAAATTTTGCATACACAAAATTACTGTAAGTCTTATCTCCGAGAGATAACTCAAATTTTCATTAACGCAAACGAAGCCGCGAGCAAATACTAGTACGGTATAAAAAGGAAAAATAATTTTTGGAATCCGACTGGTACAGTATTTATTAGTTGATAGCTGAATGTTAATAATACACAACATAGAATATTTTTTTATAGTGCGCGATAGTCACTACGACGCGATCTAACAGAAAATAATTTATTATAGGTTTTAATGTTTCTCTCTCTCTAATCTTTGTATATAATAATAATAATAAAGCCCATTTATTTCCGATCTATACATGCTTTTTAAGATAAATTACGTTTATATAATAGCAAAAATATTGTAAATTATATAATTTTATAAAATTTCTTGAGCACTATTATTGATGTCCATACCATCGATCGGAACCCCTTCTCGGGTAAAGGTCTCCTCCAATTTTTTCCAGACCTCTTTGATTTTAGCTTTTTTAACCGTTCTTTTCCTGCTATTACTTGTATGTCCTCTATCCATCTTTTTCTGGGACGCCCTCTTCTCCTATTTCCTCTTGGTCCTTCCCATATAGTAGACTTTAATGTCCATCTTTCATCCAGCGTATCTCGCTATATGTCCTGCCCACCTCCACTTTTGTTTTAGAGCATATTGTAAGGCATCTATAAAGTTTTGTTTTTTGTCTTATCTGTACGCTTTTCACTTTTGGATTCTTCTTATTTTTAATCTTTGTATATATTCCGAGTATATTAAGAACTAGTTGTGCCTGCGACTCCGTTCGCGTGGATAAAAAAGCAGTGACTAATATATAAGTCGCTCCTTCATTCAAATTAGAATAGCTGTTGAATAGATAGGACGTATTTTAATGAAATAAAATAAATGTTATTCGAGGATATGCTTTATGATTGTCTTGATGATGCTGTACTCCCATTAGAAGTGTTGCGTGTTCACACAAACAGACAGACCTTTATAAAAATGATTGAAATGTATTTTATTGCTTATTCACCAAGAGGCAGACACGGTATATTTACTTTTTTTTTTATTTCGTAGGTGGCAAACGAACAGGTGGGTCACCTGATGTTATGTGATTACCATCGTCCATGGACACTAACAACACCAAAAGAGACGCAAGTGCGTTGCCACCCTGTGTTTGGGGAGGGGGAGTAGCGAAGGAAGGAGGGAGATGGGAGGTGGGCCTCCGGCGCTC
>MU159559.1:152302-164685 GCA_015888305.1 Antheraea pernyi | reverse complement strand
ACTCCCCTGGTGTTGCCAGTGTCTATGAACGGTGGTGATCACTTAACATTACCTTGCCTCCTTTTACATAAAAAAAAGAAAAAAAGTATTATTGAAATACATATAATATGAATAAATAAGTATACCTTTGAATACAAATAATAGTATAAGTAGTTATAAACAAGAATTTTGTGAAAACACAAAGCAACTTATAGAACCATTATTTAGTTGCGTGTAGAATGACCTTTCCAGAACGTAAATGACGCAACTACACTACTAAACATTGACGACTTACTTTGGTCCATAAAGATGGGATTTTATTAATAATGTCTACAGCGACATCTATTGGACTCTAGTGTAGTTATGATTCAATGTCACGATGAAATGAGTATATTGTGTAAATGTCAGCTCATTAGAGTTACTGTCAGATGAATGATAATGCTCTGGAATGCGGTATTTACCAACATGGCGACTCTCTGAGCCGACGCGTACCCACAAGCGTCGATAGCGATGTCGGGCCTTCCTCCCAGTTTTCGTATAATTGCATCGACGGTATCTTCATCTGAGCTCTCCCTACTGATCAGTAGCGTGTGGTCCGCGGCCAGCTCTCTTGCTGTATCTAGACGGGACTGCACGACGTCTGGGAAATCGAGAATTTTCCTTCATAATATATTAGTTCTAGATTTTAGCGTTTGACCACAATCTTTTTTTTTTTTTCTCTTTATTTTTATTGAGGGTTTGTTCAAAGAGAACACGCCACCCTCATCCATACTACAAACAATCACAATTTACAAAATAACTTGCAGATATACGTCTTAAAAATACTAATAAAAAAGCTAAATTGAAAAACAATATTACAATCACATTCTTGCCTTTATACCGACGTCCACCATATTATAGATTAATTTGGCATCTTCCGATGTTGGGCGTGACAATATTTCATTACAAACACCTATATTATAAGTATTCTTAAATACCTGTCTTCTTTGGGATTCGTTCCGGACACATTCCATTACAATATGATACACGTCTTCTTCTTGAAAGCAAACTTCGCAGTTGCTGACTAAGCTTCTCGGAGTTTTTGGCATGATCTTAATTTGTTATGTAGTGGTTTTTATATTTTATTCATAATATTGTGTTATTTGACTCTATATTTTATAATATTGTTGGCACTTTACGTAATACATTTTGCTTATTGTGCATAAGTAAAGTGGATGGAGAATAATACCCCGGAGCTGGAATTGTGCGATGCAACAGGAACTCTTAGTAATGTTAGAACACGGGACCACCATCTTGTTAGAACATTGATAGTATCACAAGACACTTGTAGTATTATATTTTCCTTTCTTTTGTTTTTTTAAATATCACATGAGGTAAACGAACATTTAGATCACCTGATGTTAAGTGATCACCACCGTTCATTGACACTTGCAACACCAGAAGAGTCGCAAGTGCGTTGCCATTTTGTGTTTGGGGGAGGGGGAGGGGAGGTTATCCGGCGCCCTCACTGACTGAACGAAACGCAACAATGCAAGCACTGTTACTTATGCGAGAAGGTGGTAGTACCCCGGGCGAACCGACCCATTCATGAAACCAGTAACAAACTGTAAGATTGGTTCCCTAAAACAAAATAAAGGCTACATTTTTATAGGAATCAGTGTGTATCAGTTGTTTCTACATATTATTTCTCAATATTCTTTAAAAATTTCTGTAAGTTATAATAAAAAAAAACATTAACAGATTATATACTTTCCTCATTAATCATCAAAAATCCGTTCAGTAGATTTTGAGTTAACTGCAAACAGTCCAAACAGCCAGACGTGGCAGAGGATTTTGTTTTATAATACGTAGTGATAAGTGCAGCAAGGAGTAACAGACCTATAAGTTCTTCTTTCAAATTTGTTTACCTTGTAAATCAACATTGGACCAGAATCTCATCTGATGTGTGATGTGATGTGTTAACGTCAGTTATGACGATGTACTCTTGGTGAACATGCTAAACCTAAAAAGGGACTGACTCTCAAGTGCAGCAGCCGGAACACGCTTGTAGATGTTTAGGGACAGGTTTAAAACTGGAGGGTGGTAGTTACTCGGACGGGTATAAAAAAGTCCAACCCCCCACGTTTGGTTTCATCTCGATGTCTTCCTTCACCGACAGCACTACTTAGTCGCAAGGATTCGAAACTATATTGATTGTCATGGCATCTGATCTTGCTGGCCACATAGCCTTCATTGGTCTTATTAGAAAAACAAAATTAAACACGCGTTTACCACAAACTTTACTAAACAATGTCTGAAATCGTAAGCCTCGTTGAACACTTGTTTAATATACTTTATGACAAAAGCGTGTCCAAGCGGTCTTTCGCTAAATACCTGATTTAAGTTTTTTATGCAAGCAATTCTGAATAGCATTAGTTCAATTCAGTATCATCGTTCAAAAACGTTCAATTACATAGATATTTTACAAACAATTTGAATTTATGAATAATATTTTTGTTGCCATCTTCATAAAAAAAAGGTTTTTTTTCGATCTTCATAAAAAAAAAGGTTTTTTTACTGTTATAAATATGCTTTCATATTAGAAATACAGTTCTCATTGGCAACGCTATCGGCTGACGATGAAGGAAAACATAGTGAGGAATCCTGAGCCTAAGAGTCCTAAGAAATGTTCTTGTAGTAATACTGTATGTGGGAAAAATTTGATCTGTGGATTTCTCAGAGTTTGAAATCGCCAATACGTCGTGGGCTGGTTTGGTGGTTATGCCCATACCCTCCTTCGATAAAAAACTTTCTTGCCCTGCCGTGTGTCTCTTACAGGGTGATAATCATGAACATGATTCTCATGGCAACAGTGACTAACCTGTTATAAGAATATCGCTGGATCCCATTGCCTTAGCAGTCATAGCACAAAGCAAACCAATAGGGCCCGCTCCCAAGATGACGATCTTCGAGCCGAGAGTAATTCCGGCGCGATTGCACGCGTGTATAGCAATAGCAAGCGGTTGTACGGCCGCACCTTCCTCCATCGTCAGGTTATCTGGCATCCTGGTCAGAATCATCAAATAAATCGTGTAAACTTTGGAACAGTTCAAATATTTTCATTTAATCTTCTTTTTATCTTCAAATTGCACCTTAATACATGAACTGCGATTAATTATATATTTTTGTAAATAAGCAAGTGAAAGGTGCACCCCAAATGATTTTTTTAAATTTTATTTACGTATAGCTAAATACCGTATCTATCTTTTATTATCGTCAGCTGATTGATTGCTCTATTTGTCGCTGCGAGGTTTAATTTATGTGGAGCAGTGCAGAGGCTAAAATGTGTTACTCTTTAGGGGATTGAGAGGTACACGTCCTGCGGACGTGACTAACATCAACACCCCGGACTACATAACCTGATGTTACGTACATCGTACGTACGTACGTATAACCACCTTTAATAAGACGTTGGTTGTGAAAGTAATATTTTTTTTTAACGTGGAGAGAAAATGCATTATGGACTGTCAGGCCCCTGAGGGAGGACCTGAGCTGAGTCGACCGGCACCTGCGTGCTGGGACGCAGCTGCCGGTGCCTTTCTACGACTTTAACCGACTAAAACTCCACGACAACCTACGCCGCACTATGGGTGTGTCTCGAGGTTGCGTGAGCAAGCTCCGCTACACCTCCGGAGGCAGGCGTTTCCCACGCCGCACCAGACTGAGGTAGCCCGGTTGCGAGACTGCATAAAGTAATTAAACCTAACCTAACCTTGACAAATTTTGTACCCAAATCTTTCTGATTCACTGTATGTACTGGTGAAAACCACATGAAAATCCGTTCAGTAGTTTTTGAGTTTATCGCGAACAGACAGACAGACAGACGCGATAGGGAACTTTGTTTTGTACTATATAATGATATTGCTTTAGAATGAGGAGAGTGACTACTGTTCCAGTACTTACTTGTGACAGAAATCAGCTACGTGCTTATAATACCGACAGAGGTTGCCCGGAGCGCCCATCGATGAACAGTAGTGAGGCTTTACACACAGATTATACTTTCCTCTCTTGCACATATCACAGGCACGGCACGGTTGCGTGGGCTCGATGGCCACCCTGTCACCCTCTTTCAGGGTTTTCACGTTTGAGCCCACCTTGTGTATAACAAAGAAAATAATGATGTCGCTTGATTAAATTAAATTAATTAAATTAAAAATCTGTTTATTAAAAAATTTTGTACATTTTACAAATATTTTTACAGTGGCAACCAAACTAGGCAGAGCCTGTATCTTGGTAGCCAGAAAACGATTATACAGCGTGTTTTACAAGAAGCACATTAGCGGGCCATACTTGTGCATATTCAAACTTACAAGCTAAAATTTGTTATTAATATAATTTGACAAATAAGTCTATAGACAATCATAAATAAACATACATACATACATATTAAACATTTACATACACATATTCTATACCTCAATATATTCCTATATTATGCAGTTACGATTTAACTTTTAACAATTGCTCAGTTTCGTCATAGGTAAAAGTGCTCAACCATTTGGAAATTAGACCCTTAGCCATATGTACCGAAACTTCCTGCATTAAGCAGTGTTTAAGGATTGTATTATAGATATGGGAAGCCATGAAAGTTCCTAATCTCCTAATGTTCCTAATTGTTTATTATATATATGTGATTTTTTGTAGTATACATAGAAATTATAGCTATTTTAGTACATCGTATTGATTTTTTTCATTGAAATGATCGCAAGAAATTTGTAATGTAAAAACACTACCTACTCGACAGTGGCAGTAATAATCTACTAGAAGATTGGTAGCCAAAAAAATATATATATATACAACTAGTCAAAAAAGTTTGTTCTGGTAATACCTTAACAACGACACCAGCGCCCTCGTGTCCTATAACGATGGGTTCTGTTAACACGTCCATACCACAGGTGCCGGTACTGTATATTTTAACATCGGAACCGCATATTCCAACGCATTCTATCTTCACGAGTACTTCTATAAAAGAGTCATATTTAGGCGAACATTAAGGAACGGAATATATTACCGATAAAGAGCTCAGTGTTAGGTACAATATACAAATAATATCATACTTTGACCTCTTACATGATATAAAAAATAAAACAACAAATATACATGTGTACTTTAATTACTACTAGCTGTGCCCGCGACTCCGTCCGCGTGGAACCTAATGAAAAAAAACTGACTAATAAAATCATCGGAATATATAAAGTCAATTTACGTTTATCTACTTTTCTCTCGTACTTAAGTCGCGTCGTCATTAAAATTACAATAACTTTTGATAGAGTGAACCGATTTTAATGAAACCAAAACTAAATGTTACTCGAGTATATGCTTTATGGTTTTCTTGTGTGGAGGTTTTATCGTGAACGTAGTACTTTAGCAGTGATGCGTGTTCTAACAAACATATAGACAAATAGACAGACATTTCTAAAAGTGATTGAAATATACTTTATTACTTATTTATTTACCTAGACACCAGTAACAATTTTTTTTACAAAAATCTAAAAGTAAAATTGAAAATGTTTTTATTTCACGGAACGAAGTATTTCTTTTGAATGATTGGGGGTTATCTTTTATTATTAAATCGTAGCACCGATAGAAAAATGTAATGATATGTATTTTATATGACACTCTGAAAAGTTGTCTATTTGTCAGTGAAAATCCAGTCAAAATCAGTTAAGTCATTTAAGATTAACTCGGACAAACAGCAAATACTTCAGCTTTATTCATACGGGCATACAAATTAGACTTTTCATTAAAAATGTTTAAGATTAAAATTGTATCTCTGGTCATTCAATATCTCGTATCGTTCTAAGTCGATATATTTACTAGAATAAGTGCATAATTGTCAAAAACAATATATTTTTGATTGTACATACCATGCTCATTTATTTCTGGCATAGGCCATTTTTCCTGAAAAGAGAAAGTCGTTGATTTATTTCCACAATTCGCACTAATTTCGTAGTATATTTAGAATATTCAGTTAGAATAAATTTCTTAAGATAAAATAATGTAATAGCTGTAAAGCATTCAATATCTTTAGCTAATCTGCAACCTCTATAGTTTCTATTTAAATATAAATAAAAATAATAAGATGGATATATATTTAAAAAAGTACTTACAATTTTAACATCGTACGGTCCATGTAGAATTGCTGCATAATTTTCAAACATGTTCACTACTCGAAAACCGATTGTATTCTGTAGCTAGAATATATATTTTAATAGAGCGTAATATTAATATATTGAAGTTACTGTTTACATTAAATTTGAGATAACGTCTCATAAAATATTGTGTAATACGTATATATGAAGTTTGGCGTTAAATTAATGTGACCTCCGATAATGTGCTATTTTTTATATCACTAACTTCTGCCCGCTACTTCGTGCGCGTAGAATAGTTACTTTGGGCTAACGCTGACACTCAACAGAAGCTCTTAAAAGGAAAAAAAGTGTGTGTGTACTTAAGTACACGCGTTAGAAGTTATACTTCTTTGGCGTAACAAGATAAAAATCTTTTCAAAAATTTTCTTTCGCCTTATTCTACGTTTGTAGAAAAAACGACACTAACAATAGAAAAAGTTAACTATATCTAACTTCAGGGTGTCGGTTTTTCGTGACGGTGTGCGCGCGCATCGTAAAAATGTGCTCTCATCATTTTTCCCTAACGCGCCAAAAGAAGTATAACTTCAAAATGCTCGATTTTGAAACAGTATTCATTGGTGCTCCGTTCCTATTGGTCTTAGCGTGATGTTATAGCCATCCTTCCTCGATAAATGAGCTATCTGACGTTGAAAGAATTTTTCAAATCGGACCAGTAGTTCCTGAGATTAGCGCGTGCAACGAAACAGACTCTTCAGCTTTATAATATTACTATAGATTATGTAGCTAAAGAAATCGCTTGATAGTGAAATACACTCGCTGGGTGGATCACAAGCAACATACAATAAACCCATCATAATGTCTCTTGGTTTGTCACTTTTGGTATCTAGCGCAGTGGTGATAATAGTGCATCTAGAGCTATAGTTCTCAAAGTGGTCCAAGTGGACTCCCAGGGATCCACGGGAGACTCGATGGGGGACTACGTTGGCGTGAATAAAAATGAGGGTTCACAGTTCGTAAGCGGGGGTCCACGAAAATTTATCTGCTTTAAGTTTATGGGTATATGGCGAAAATGTAGCTGCAGGGATCCACTCCGGTGGGCATTTAAACAGAAACAATGTCTTGCACCAGAGCGTTCACGAACAGATGGATGAACCTTCTAATTGTGTCGTCATTCACATCGGTATAGTAGACACAGGTGTTGGTATTGAGGTGTTTAACTTTTATTATTTATTCTATTATTTTCTATATTATCTAAATTACTAAGTACGTTTAGTTAATTTATGCAGAAGTTTGAAACGGCCACCACGCCTCTCTTATTTAGCTAACTATATCTATGCCACGCTAATTGCTTGAAAGTTAATGAACTGATATTAGTAAACATTGAATTGTAACTTGTTACATATTATATCATTAGCATAAGATAAATACAGTGGGTTATCAAAGTTCTGCCTGAATGTATCTGCGCAAACATTAGCTTGTAAAGTAAATATTCAAAATAGATAAATATAATTTGAACGTTGTAAATAATGTTTTTGTGAATCTAAATTATCATAACACTTTTTTTTGTCTCTAAGTATTTTTGACCTTTGATTTTTGTATTTACGTCGGCCTAGTCCTACTAAAAATTCCTACAACTAATTTCGTTAGTAAAATAAATAAAATAATATCTAGCACTTTTAAATTATGCATTTCTTTTTTTTCTTACATTTGGCAACGAACCTTCTAGATCAGCGGTTCTCAACCTTTTCTTTAAACGGGCCACAAACACATTTCACTCATGATGTCGCGGGCTGCAAACTACAAATATTTAGGTATTAAATAAAAAACGTAATTTCAAACTAACAACGTATTAATGTAGTGAAAAATGGTTGTCCAATAAAACAAGCTTGGTATAAACCCTTATATCATAAGGAACGCATTGTGGTCGAGTTATCTGGGCTCTATTTAATTTACTCAGCGTGCTCATAGTTCTTCTGATGTGCACGAAATGATTGAAAATAAAGTATAATCAGGTGGGCCAACAACGAAGACCCGGCAGGTGAGTATAGCTGTTCTACATTATTACTGCCATTGTTGAGTAAGCAATTTAGTAATACAAGTGTCTTGCGATAATTCCTATGTTCTAACAAGATGGCGGCCCCCTTGTTTCAACTTTCCAGGGAGTTTTTGATGTGAAACATTTATAGGAGCGGGTAAACCTGATTGTTGGCTTAATATAATAATGAAACTTGTTGCTACAGTAGCGCCACCGTAATTTAAATAATAGCTTAACAATAGTACTTTTAAACAATTGGGACAGACCGTAAAATCTTACGACATATTAATTATTTCTTGAAGTTTTTAGCGGCATCTCGGAATCTGTAGTGAGTTTTATATTTTGTTCATAATCTTGTATTATTTGGCTATATATTTTGCAATATTGGCGGTGAAGTGGATGGGAAATAATACCACGATCGCAAGAAAATTGTTATATTTTCGACAAAAGCAGTAATAATCTACTAGAACATTAGTTTCCAAAAAACAACTTCTAAATAAACCTCGTACACTCCGAAAGTGATAGCCGAATAAAGTAAACAAAATGGCGTCTGTCACGGACAAGATGAAGCGTTCTATTTTGGAAATATTGTGACATCTATACATGCTTTAATTTCAATTTTACGGTGCAATTACTAACCAGAGCGTAAAATGAACCGTGAGAGAACAAGAGGCCAATTTTATTTTGAAGTTTGACAATAGCCATCGTGAATTTATCACTATCTATCAACAAACAACATTATGAACTGAATGAATGACGTGACGTGGTATTTAAATAAAAACATTCTTATATAAAATATTTTATTATCTTAACAAAAAAAAAACCGTAAACAAACAAGAACACATATTTCTTTATTTATTTATTAATAAAATATACACATAATACATTTAATATATATAAAATTATACGTATATGTACATAGTCATATTAAAATTGCAATATTTCGTTGTTCGAATACGCGGGACATCAAAACAATTGAACCGATATCAATATATGTCATATTATCACGCTTTTCCATAACCATAAGGTGGTAAACAATAACGATAAAAACAAAACAATAAAAAAAACACCCGCGGACAACTAAAAGTGATTTTCAAGTAAAAATGTCGCAAGTTAATATATAATAAATAATATATATAATACAATAGTCTAGAATTTTTGCGGGTTATTGGTGTCTCTGGGCTGGACGTGAATCATGACCTTGATGCCTGCCCCCTGGCGAGCCACCTCGTAAGCCTCCAACGACTCTTCGATACTGAAGTGGTGGGTGACAAGAGGTTTTACGTTTATTTTTCCACTAGCCACCAGTGCTAGAGCTGTCGGGTAACTGAAATTAAATATATTTTATTAAATTCGTTATATATTGTAAAACAAAATCCTCAGCCGCAACTGTCTGTCAGTTCGCGATAAACTCAAAAACTACTGTGAGGATTTTTATTTCATTAATAGATAGTGTGATTCACGAGGAAGGGTTATGTATATAAAACGGCAAAGTTTCTTAAAAATTGTTTGAAGTATAACGATAATTTTGCCGCAAAAACTCCCTGGACAGTTTTAACAAGTTTCAACAAACTTGTAAATCAAATGTTCAACAATGGCAGTAATTCTCTGCTAAAAGATTAGTTGCTAAGAAAACAAACCCGTAAATGTATTAATACGTAGGTATATTTAAAAAGAAGTAGACTTACTCGTTAACGTCGGAAGAGCCCTCTAATGTCAACCTCTCTGGAGACGGCTCCACCCAGCGGGACCGTCTGCTCTGGAGCTCCCATACCAACCAGGACAGTCACACCTCCAGACTTTGTTGCCTGGAATTAATGAATTAGGGGCTGTGTAAGTATTACGTAAGCTTTTGTAATTTCTGACCGCTCCCCCCCTGCTCAGCAAAAGTAAGCAATTCTCTTACGCTCCCTCCCCCTGTTCTGCAAAAGTAAGCAATTCTCTTACATTCCCTTCCCCTGGTCAGCAAAAGTAAGCAATGCTCTTACGCTCCCTCCCCTGGTCAGCAAAAATAAGCAATGCTCTTACGCTCTCTCCCCCTGGTCAGCAACCAATGCCCTACCAGCCCTACCAAAATTGTATTTTTTTCCTTTTGAGAGCTTTCGCTGCGTGTTTGCGTTAGCCCAAAGTATTTATGGACGAAGTCGCGGGGAGGAGCTAGTTTTAAATTAAATGAATTTTAGTGTAGTTTTAACTATCTTTAACTTACCAGTAACGAGAGCCTGACGGTCGCTTGGGCTCCGCTAGCGTCGAAAGACACGTCAGGGTGTCCTCCTAGAAGTTCATGGATCTTCATCACCAGGTCGGCTTCATTGGACTCCCTCGTCACGAGGAGTGTGTGGTCTGCACCGAGCTCTCGGGCGAAGTCTAACCGACTTTGTAAAATATCTACGGAGTGACATTTGAAATTAATAAGCGATTATCATTTTTATGTCGCCTATTATTTTCTGAAATTGTTTATCCGTTTCCCTAACTATTATGTGATATACATGATTTCTCTCTGAGTGACATATTAACTACAGTATTTTTTTAAATATTTCCAATAACGTATAATACATCAATAATATTATTTATAATCTTTAATGTATATATTTACACCGGCGGACGCTGTCCCACACTGATAATTAAAAAAATCTTGACAAATTAAAGATAAGAAAGATACTTAAACCTTCCTCATGCATCACTCTATCTACTGGTGAAAGCGGCATGAAAATCCGTTCGGTAGTTTTTGAGTTTATCGCGAACAGACAGACAGACGTGGTGACAAAAGACTTTGTTTTATACTATGTAATGATGATGGATTTCCGCAAAGTAACGCCTTCTTCAATCAAATATCAAAGTGTATGGCTGTTGCTCTGTAAATAGTGTATCAATTTATGTACTTTAAGGTAAGCCTACCAAATGGATTTAATGTATGCTTTATAAATGCAAAAGTGAGTTTGTTACGATTTCACGTCTTAACTATTCAACGGATCATCGTGTCATTTTATAAAGCAATTGTCAAGGGTTGGGATGTAAGGGGTGTCGAATAACATCTAAGACTTGAGACATCCAAGCCAACCTCACTTGCACGTGGTGCACCTTTTTTTTTTTTTTTCTACAAAAGCAAACTAAAGGTAGAAGCCATTTTCGAATTCCCTCTTCTTCTACATAATTACCATGCAAGAACTTGTATTGCAGTAACTATAGATCCTGTATTTAGTATTTCGTGACAGTATTAGACAATAGCTGTACTTAATACTCTGTTAGGATCGGTGGCATATTTACGTTTGACACCCCCACCCCCACACACGTGCACGCACACACGCTTAGACATGAAAGGGGAAGAGTTTTATTTTCTTCCTTTAGAATTAGTCCACAAAAATTGCCCGACACGAAATACATATACGAGTTATTGAGGCATACGTGTTTGGTTCATATGTATATTTCACTAACTTATATATGTATTGTTAGCAGATGACTGTATTGAAACTGTCCGTATTCTTGACCTGACACCGTATGATTATAGATTGGCTGAATGCCTGAGAGGGCAAAGATACGATACGGAGCATTCTTGGATGGTCACGCAGACGGTGGTGCGAGTAATATTTGTTGTACGTGTTACAAGTTCATGGAAATTACATTCAGTGTTGTGTTGTATTTCTGTATCGGCTAACGATTTATTCAATTGTTCCTGGTGGACTGGTCTATCGAATCACAACCATGATGTCCAATCTACCGTTGAGAGGTACTTGTGCTGAAGTGAAGATTACGCTCTACATGCTGGTATGGTGTTGGTGCGTAAAGGGCGTGGCGAAACGGGAACGTGGGGCATCTCGTGCAGAGCGTCGGCCCATCCGCATCGATTGTAGTATATAATTGTGTTCAGTCGTTGAATCGGATGAACGAGGTTAAACGTTTCATTATTATTTTTGATAAGATCGTTCGAGATAGCTAACAGTATGAATAATACCGTAGCCTCGGACGACTCCTCCCCAACACGGGGGGGCCGGGCGCCGTCTGCCGTCGCCTGTATATGGGGGTCGTCCGGTCCATGGCCGCCTACGGGGCACCGTTGTGGGTAGACGCCCTTAACGCCACAAATAATCGTGCGCTGCGAGCTGCGCAGCGTACCGTGGCGTTGAGGGTGATACGAAGGTACCGCACGGTGTCCTCGGGGGCAGCCATGGTGCTGGCCGGCTCCCTTCCTTGGGAGCTAGAGGCGGAGGTGCTTGCCGCCGTATATCAATATACGGCGG
>MU159559.1:141236-152157 GCA_015888305.1 Antheraea pernyi | reverse complement strand
TAGCCCATGTTCCACAGGAGCGGGCCCAAGGCCGACCCCTGTGGAACCCCACAGGCCGTATTGCGTCGGGCCATCTGACCTCTGGCATCCACGAAAGCGACCTCTCTCTCCTCCAGGTACGTCTCCAACAGCCGCCGCAGGTACGGTGGCACTCCGAAAAAGCGGAGCGCCTCCCGTATGACACCATGCGGCAGACTGTTGAAGGCGTTGGCGATGTCCAAGGACACCGTCAATATTCTATCGCCCTGAGAGGTCGCCTCCGTGGAGACCTGCTTTAGGAAGGTCAGGGCGTCTAACGTGGAACGCCCTGACCGGAAGCCAAACTGCGCGTCCGACAAGTTCGGCCCCACTTCCTCGAGATGCCGGACGTCCCGGAATAACGAACGAGGCAATGGCGAAAGCGGGGAGGTAGGGTTCTACAGCCTGACTGGGTCGCAACCACCATGTATATGGTGGAAAAGCCCGTCATAGTGATTCGCTTCTGCGGCTCGCGTTTCGGGATCAGCCTGTGCATATCCAGCTTTTCGCAGGTCGGCATGACAGCGGCGACTGGCGATGGATAGTGTGTCACTGGGTGATCGCCGTTGTTTTTGGATTGTACTGTGCTTATCATCAGGCACAGTGCAGTCATTTTGCCGTGCTACTATAAAATAATAAAAATATAAAAGGACATAGGTTCGTTTTCATGGACAAAATATGTACTGTTCCTTCTTTATACGTTTCTGACCGGCGTTAAGCGTTTGATCTCAATATCATCTGATGATTAATGATGACGTGGTCTAAGATAGTAAACACGCTAAGCCTAGAGGGACTGGCTCTCAAGTGCACCTTCCGAAACACACCAACAGGTGCTTGGTGACAGATTTCCAACTCGAGGGTGGTAGCTAGCCAGACGGACATGGAAAAAGCCCTTTTTTTTCACGAGGGGAAATCCTTTATGGATACCAACCCTCCCGGGGGAGAGAGTAGGTTATGTCCGACTCCCACGGACTAAAACCCCCCGATGTACCTCTACTGCCTTGGTGGGGCGACAGGGGCTCGAGCTAGCTAGCAACCATGTCGCTCCGGGCAGCCGGCCCATCCTAATCCTGGGCCTCCCGCGCTAAAGAGAGACAGCCTGGTATATCCCGACTGTCTCCCGACGGCCAAACCAGTGCAATGGAGAGACGGGCCCCCGGCTCATCTCCCCTTGGTCCGGCTTAAGGACTTGGAAAGAGCCCTGCCACCATGCTATGATTTCATCAAGATATTTTCTTTCGCTGGAAACTTCGACTCAGTTGCAAGGATTCGAATCTACGACGATGTATCTGAACACGCTATTAACTAAGTCGTCATCGTTTCAAGATCAAAGCTACTATGGATTAAAATCGTTGTACCCACACGAAGCCGGGGCAGATTGCTAGTATAGTAATAAAGAGCAATAGTCTAAATAATGAAGTATATGTAACGGTAGTAATTATGGATTAAAACTACTTTTTTGTTTATATTTTATCAGCCGTGTCGACGGTGGTGACTTTTAGCTCGTTAAGAAATAATTGGACGGACATCGGTGGACGATATCGGATGTATATCGATATAATGTCGTCTAAAGTTCACTTAAAATATACGGTAACACATTTAATCGTGCTCTCGTGTTGTCAACGCTGCCAGAGTAAAAATATTCAATGATAATTAAATAATCCGTTAAATGAGTTTTACTATCAAATAAAACTGCATATAATTATTTAAAAAATAATCACCTTAACATCAATGGATTATTGTGAGACATTGGACATAAAATTGACTGGTATAGAGACATTTATAAGACCAATATAATTTAATTGTAGAATGCTTGTCGAAATTTATTAATACTAACAAAATTAAACTTTAGATTTTAGTGTCTGTTTGTAGATAGCCCGGTCTGATATAAAGAAAGATGTTTAATGGTCAGGCGCAATCTCTATTGTTTATGGCTCCATTCACTTGACATTGGCAAAATTGTGTGCGCACACATGTTGCCCTTTATAAAAAGAAGAAAACTAATATAAGATTTCAAATAATAAACACAACATCTGAGTACAGTTGCGCACAACACAGTATTTAGGTATAGATGCGAATTGTATTGTATAATATCGACACAGCGCAAGAATAAATAAATGTCAATTTTAAACTCCAGTATAATATTTGAACTTTCTTTTGTATTAAACTTTTGACTAGGTATATTACGCGCAAGCCCGAACTTGTATTCAGAGCGGCCAGAAAAATTGTTTGTAAACGTTTATTTTATTCTTTTCATTTTTGGTTCGTTCTGGTTAATGTTTCTAAATAATGTTTCTGAAACATTTATCTTACAATTGGTTCACACCTATTGGATGTTGTATTCCCACCTTTCTATAATAAGAGTGGAGAATTATCATTGGCAATAATAGTAACATATAACGGATAATCAATAGCAGAATAACCAAATATTGCAGAAGTAATACCATTCAAACTCCTCAGCCCGCATTTCATCAAAAATAAACAAAGTATAGACTCCCGTCCCTCATTTCATCAAAAATAAGCAAAATATACACTCTCGTCCCTCATTTTATCAAAAATACGCAAGGTATAGATGCTCTCTATGGTGTTTACGTAACACTTCAACGGCTTTAGGTTTTGTTACCATCAGCGTAATTAGAGAAGATAAGCGATGTGAAAAAGGTTTACCTGTGATAAGAACTTTGCTCGCGCCAAAAGCTTTTGCAGTGAGCATTGTGAGCAAACCAATTGGTCCTGCGCCAAGCACCAGCACCACATGCCCAGCAGTAACTCCACCACGATTGCACGCATGGATACCAACCGCGAGGGGCTCTAACAGAGCTCCTTCTTCCATGGACACGTGGTCAGGGAGTCTGCAATGTTATTAACCATACATTTATTCAAAGTTGTAGAATTTATATAATATACTAGCGTCCGTGTCGAATAATTATTTTGGGCTAGCACTGGGAAGCTCTTAAAAGGAAAAAATATCCCAATTTTGAAACATTCTTCACCGGTGTTCCGCTCCAATTGGTCTTAGCATGATGGTATGTAGCTTATAGCCTTCCTCGATAAATGACTTATCTAACATTGAATGATTTTTTTTAAATCGGACCAGTAGTTCCTTAGATTAGTACGTTCAACCAAATAAACCCTCCAGCTTTACAATATTAGTATAGATTACTAATCTTCTCCGTACTTAACTCCAGCCGTCATTCAAATTACAATAACTTTGATAGAGTGGACCGATGTTAATGAAACAAAAACTACGTTAAACCCAAGGATATGCTTTGTGATTTTCATAGTGTGGTTTTATTGTGAACCCAGTACTACCCAGAACAATCGGACAGACAGACAGACCTCTCTAAAAATGGTTGAAATGTATTCTATTACTTATTCCAAGACACGAGATGGATAAATGGAGATGGATGGATAAATAAAATTTCGATAGAAAATGCACTCACTTGAAACAGAAGTCCGCGGCGTGTTTGTAATATCTGACGAGGTTGCCGTGTATGGGCGGAGTTGCGCAGAAACGCATGTCAGGACACAGGTGGTAGCGGCCGCTCTTGCAGAACTCGCAGTATCTGCAAGGTACACCTGGCTCGATAGCCACGCGATCTCCTACCTTTAGGTTCTTCACTTTAGGTCCAATCTACAAGGACAAGGAAGAAAGTTTTATGAAAAAAAAAACATTGAGTGGATCAGTTTGTACATGCCGAAGAAGTGAAACTTCTTTGGTTTATATGTATTAAATTATATATACGACTGCTCATCCAGTGGTCGAACTTCGACCATAGAGAAAAATAACTTTGTCCAATTTTTATTGATAACACTAAAGCTCGTCAATAGCTACAAAATATTTTTTGTTTGAAAAAAATCGGCTGAGAAACAAAGTAGGGAGATGGTTTTAATAGACCAGGGTCGATAATTTTTGAAACAAAAAAAAAATACAGTAGGATGAAATCCATTAGAAAAAGAGGGGAATATGATAAAAATGAAAGGAAAAATCAATTACGGTCGATCCGAGTTCGGGAAGTGGGAGGGGGTGAGTTTTTAAGGGTAAAAAACGGTTTATCTCGATTTGATGATCTTGGCGAAACTAAAACTCCTATGGAAAAAAGTTAAATGGCAAAGTTGTAGGTAATAAAAAGATCTACAACTTTTGTGTTTACAATTTTTTCACATAACCTCAAAATTTAGATGGGTTCCTTTTTTAATGGGTTTCATCTTACTGTAATTTTTTTTTCATTTTTTACCATTTTTGATGGCTTCGGCCCTGGTCTATAAAGTACCTATATTCTCGAGTAACATTTTGTCTTCCTTAAATTCATTAAAATCGTTCCACTCTATCAAAAGTTATTATAATTTTAATGACGACGCGACTTAAGTACGAGAGTAAAGTAGAGTAAGTATATGGACTTAACACATTCAGATGATTTTATTAGTTACTGTTTTTTCTTCCACGCGGACGGAATCGCGGGCACAGCTAGTTTCTATAATAAATACAGCTCGTTTTAGAACTGGATGAACATATTTTCGAACGAAAGGTCATAAGTATGTATACAACCTAGGCATTACCACCCTATACACATATATACAATATGTGTGATATGAATTGATTCCTATATTTTTCTTCTGGTAGACAAGTTCTGTCAGATACCGTTAATATACTATCTGCGCAATGCTTATAGTTCAAAATTATCGCCTAACACACTGATCAATAATGATACTTAATTTCACACTTAGAACATTACTATAGATAACTTTACTATTTGAGTGTTCATTTATTTAGCAAACATTGACATTGTGAACTATGTATTGGTGTGTGTTGATACCCGGCGCAGGGTTTAGTCGCCAGCTTAATTACGTATTCCGTGAGAACAATGTTATAACAGAAATGTTAAATTTATACTAATATTATAAAGTGGTAAAGTTTGTGACGTTGTGAGTTTGTGAGTTTGTGACGTTGTGGCGTTGTAAGGGGTAATCTCAGGAACTACTGGTTCGATTTGAATAATTCTTTCAGTTTTATATAGCTCATTCATCGGGAATGGTTATAGGCTATATATCATCACGCTAAGGCCAATAGGAGCGGAGCACAGATGAAAAATGTTTCAAAACCGAGATGTTTTTTTCTTTTTGAGAGCTTCTGCTGTGTGTGAGCGTTAGTCCAGTGTAGTAACTATTATTAGGCGGACGAAGTCGCGGGTAGGGGCTATAATCTATATACTAATATTATAAAGGGGTAGAGTTTATGAGTTTGTGGCGTTGTAGGGGGTAATCTCAGGAACTACGAAACCGATTTTGAAAATTCTTCTACTAATAAAACGCCACGTTATTTGTGAGTGTCATAAGCTATATATCATGACGCTAAGAGCAATAGGAGCGGAGCAACAATGAATATTGTTTTAAAATTGGGGCTTTTTTCCTTTTGAGAGCTTTTGCTGCGTCTTAGCCCAAAATAACTATTCCACGCGTACGAAGTCGCGGGCAGAAGCTATTAACTAATTATATTATCTGAAAGAGGTAAAGTTTGTGAGGTTGTAGGGGGTAATATCTGGGGAGTCGGAGAAAAATGGTCGAACGAAAACGTTTCTTATGAACGCTGCCTTAATTATGAGAGATATATGATTGAGTTCTAGAGAAAAGTTTTAGCTTGATAATGCCTATTCCCGCCCAACGAAGTGGGCACGGGTCGGCTAGTATTATATAAAATACCAGCTAACTCGCCCACGCGTCGCTGTGGCTCAGTTATTGGAAAAGAAATTGAAAATTAAAACGTGGCACCATCTATGAGATATCTATAACAATCGGTCCTACAGTTTTTGTCAGCAAACTAATTTAAAGCGCCATCTGTTAGAGACTTATGAAACTTATAATTTATAACAATAATCAACATTGACAGTCATTTAATTTGTAATTTAAAAATATTGAGGCCATTAATCGAAATATAATTTATCCTATCTTTCAAATTCGCTCAAATTATTCATAAATGCCAACTTTCATGAAGACCGTTTGAGTAGTTTCTGGGTTCATCGTAGACAAACACCGTGACGCTGGTTTTTTATATATTTAGATTATGCTACGGCCATATTATCCTAAGTGTTAGTTTTTTATTACGCTTTCAGGCCTTAACTATTCAATCTTGAAATTGAGCATACACGTTGTGAGTGCACAGAAGAGGACATATGGTATATTTTAACCAGAAAAAAAATGTCTCCGAAGGATAGGTCAAATTTATATTAACGCGGGAAAGGCCGCCAGCAAAAGCTAATTTTTAATAATAAATATGCATTTTCTCTACAGAATCACCCACGGGAAGAGTTGGCACAGAGGTAGCAATTTCGTAGCTTATCTAAGGCATAGGTATAATCGGTAGTTTCAATTTATAATTCTAATCGATGTTTAGACATTTCTTTCTGCATAATCTCTTTTAAGTAATACACAATAGGAAGGCGCGTTGTTAAGGATATTCGCTTAAAAACTTTCGAAGCGAGCAAAGTTAATAACTCAAGTACATAGGTATATTATAATTTATCTATCACTACTTATTATAAAACAAAGTCCTTTGCCACATCTGTCTGTCTGTTCGCGATAAACCCAAAAACTACTAAACGGATCTACATGCGGTTTTCACCAGTAAATAGAGTGATTATGAGGAAGGTTTAGGTATATAATTTGTCAAGGTTTTTTTTTAAATTATCAGGACAGGACAACGTCCGCCGGGTCAGCTAGTACCCGGTTTAGTTAATAATAATTAAACCAACGCGACTTTACTTGAATAATCCTTAAATAATTATAATTATTATTATATATAATAATAATAATAATTATTATTATTTCGTATAACTAAATATTAAACGATATACTGTAGTAAACGTTATTTTCATTATGTGACGCGCGTTGTGAGCAGTGACGTAATAAGTCTATAAAAAATGTATTTAACGAACGCTACCTACATACGTGTAGCGAATGCGTTTTGTTCAACCATGTTATTTTGATTGCCGGCAATTTCGATTGTTCATTATGTAAATTGTCATAATAAAATAATAACAGACTATAATCTGTTATCAGTATACTCTTAATCTATTTTACTGTTAACATTAAAAGTTATAAAAGATAATTATTTAAGTAATAATTATATTTATTATCTGTAATGATAAACTATATGTAATAACAATTTTTATTCTACCGAAAGTGTTTAAGTGGCGCATTGGTTTTAGTTTTAACGGTAAGCCGAGAGGTAGCGGGTTCGATTTTCTTATAAGATGGAGTTTCTGTGTGTGCAGAGTCGATACTCTAGTAATGCATCAATTCGAAGCTTTCGGTGAAAGATAATATTGTAATGGATACATAGGATAGTGGTAAGGCTTTTTCCTTTACCCTCCTACCAAGTTACGTTTAATTTATAAATCTGTCGCTAAGCAGTTGTAGGTTTGTTCCGGCAATGTTACTATAGTAAAAGCCAGTTCCCTCTATGAACGATAACATTGTGATGGAAACTTAACACGGTGGTAAGGCTTTTTACTTTACCC
Organism: Antheraea pernyi; assembly: GCA_015888305.1. Taxonomy (NCBI): domain Eukaryota; kingdom Metazoa; phylum Arthropoda; class Insecta; order Lepidoptera; family Saturniidae; genus Antheraea; species Antheraea pernyi. The sequence continues at coordinate 144,622 of MU159559.1, read as the reverse complement.
TCCTACCAAGTTACTTTTTTGAAAATCTGTTCTTTAAGCGCCTGTAGGCTTGTTCCAACAGTTCTCACTAGGCTTATAGTGTGTACCATATTGGGCCACATTGGGTCATGTAGCGTTAAGTGAAATTGCGGTTAAATGCTAAAACATTCACACCTGCACTCTAGGTATAATATAAATACTGCAAGGCACCATTTTTTTTTTCTGTCTAGTCAGTTTTTGGAACAATATATATTGCTTTAATTCAGTTAGATTCAGTTTGTGGACTTGCAAGCACAGCTACAGCTCAATACGAGGTTCGAGACATTTTGCATTCTTGCCTAACTTTTACGCTGCCATATATCTTTGTAAAGGCTGTTAAAGTCTTTCAGGCTAACAGAGTTAGTTAAACAAAAATATATAGGTATATTACAAGCTGTACTGGCTAATACTGGAGTATTCCGTAAATACTAATAAAATGAAAAGGGCTGTATGACTATAATCTGCTTACCTACTTTTGATGATATATGAGATGAGGGGTGATTAAATAAGGGTCACTTCAGCAATATTATTTACTTTTCGTATATCGTGAAGAAACTTGTGAAGGATCTTGTAAAGTTTATACTTGTGTAAAAGGGAAGGGGGAGCGAGATTTGCTTACTTTTGCTCAGAAGAGGATGAAGACGAACAAAAAATGACTGAGATTCTGTTGAATTGCACGGCCCCAGTATATTTAATAGTGAATATGATTTATTGTTCTACAAGTATGCAACTATCGCGCAATATGTGTCAGTCCTATTTATAACACACATTCACCTACAGTTCTCTGGTTCACTGGTGTTACCCAAATATATCGTTATTTATAGTTTACTGTACATTTACCACTTGGTTTTTTTTTTCGGTAAATGATTATGTTATATTAAGATGTTTTGTTTGCTGAAGAAAATCCGCGTGACGAAACTATAGTAGGGTACTAGGATTTTTTAAATTTCTTGACTATATACCTACTCTTGTCGAAGGATTCATTAAAAGACGTACAACTCATCAGCAGTCGTGAATGTTATACTGGCGTCTTGGCTGATCCCAGTACGCGACAAACACCAAAATAGTAACTGTGAATATCGGCCTGTGTATCGTGGTCGCATTCGATTCGGATACATGTTACCACCCCGCTTAATTACTAAATAATATCGGCTGATATCGTCACGCTATACGACTAAGCGTGCTACTTTGACTGATGTTTTGGTATTTTATTCTTCTCCCCCCCTCAGCAAAAGTAATCAAAACTCACTCGTAATTATTGGCATATTTTTTACAAAATTATTCGCGTCAATGTGAAAAATAGTCATTCATAACCAATAATCCCTCATGTCATCCGAAATACGCGAATAATAGTCCCCCTTTTGTTGGTGCTTGAACAACCTCCCTATGCCGAACAAAGTCCATTACTAAAATTTTGACCTCCGTACAGTATCCTCTGTATCAGTATCACTTGCACTGATATGTACATAATAACATAACATTAATGAATAATGTTTATAATGTCATAAGTAAATTTATCTTAATTGCTGAGTAACTGAGTATTTACTTTAATTTTTTTATCAAATGACAACAATCAATTAAATAACATACAGTATTAAAGTATATCGTTGTTAACCTAACTTAATTGTTTATTGATGCGAAATTTTATGAAGGTTATATTTCATTTATAATTTTTTATGTTAATTCTCGAAAGTGGCTGCACTAAACAGTTTTGAAAAAGAACCACCACAGTGAAGGGTAGGATGAGCCACATGTGGCTTGCGAGCCGCGATTTGTCGACCAGTGGTCGTTTTTTTTTTTTCGAACTGACTATGCTATTGACCTGGCAAGGTCTTTACAGCTTCACCGGACTACACCAGTGGTCGTTAAACTCGTCATCCAAAAGAGCCAAATATGAACAATTACACACAGAAGTACACCCTTGAGCTTGCCTTTGCTCAATGTCTTTATTGCGAGTGATTACTCTTTTCCATAGGCTTGCGTTTCAAAAATGTTACTCGTTTCTTACAAGGCAAAATAATGGATAAATTCACAGTGTCTGCACGAAACATTTTGTGAGAGAGTCGCAAGTGAGGAGTGAAACCTTATGAAATGCCTAAAAACCCGTGCGGAGCCGCGGGCAGAAGCTGTTTAATAATATATAATTATTACAAAAATATAAACATATAGTATTTATTATCATGAACAATTAATGAAAATAAGCATGTATAAAGTAAAATATTATTGTGTTAACAAATTTTAATCTTATCAATATTTATATTGATTCGCCGAAATTTGATCCCTGATTATTGAAGTATGTACTTGTGGCGTCCATTATCTATAGACTGACGAAATGGAAACCACTGGAATAAATTGAGTGGGTAGAATGTATTTACGTTTGAATACATTATTTAATAGGTTTTGCGCCAAAGATCTTCTGTGCATATAATAAGAATGCAAATCTAACGTGTCTATACGTTTTAGATTTTTATAAAAAAAACTAGCGGGCCGGGCGGACCTTGTCCTGCCTTGATAATGAAAAAAGAAAACTAAAATTCAACCGCAGCGCCATCTACCGAGTCCAATTGTGAATCTAAACCATTCTCGGATCCACTGGAACACGCACACAAAACTTCATCAAAATCGGTCCAACCGTTTAGGAGGAGTTCAGTGACATACACACGCACAGAAGAAATTTCTAGAAATTTTCTTAAGAAGTTGTCTAGAAATAAGTAATAAGATACATTTCAATCGCTTTTAGAAATGTATGTCTATCTGTTTGTTTGAACACATTTTTTTTCATATTGACTACACTGTTAGCCTGGCAAGGCCTTTACAGCTTCACCGGACAACTTGTTTGAAAACGCATCACTGCTAAAGTACTGCATTCATGATAAAACTTTCAAGAAAATCATAAAGCATATCTTCGAATAACATTGAGTCTAGTTTTCATTAAAATCGGTTCGATTTATCAAAAGTTATTGTAATTTTAATGACGATGCGACATAAGTACGTGAGAAAAGTATACAAGTAAATGGACTTAATACATTCAGATGACTTTATTAATCAATGTTTTTTACAAAAGCTTCCACGTAGACGAAGTCGCGGGCACAGCTAGTGACTTAATAAAACCCTAAGGATAATGCAATTCAGAAATGACTGTGACCGCATAAGGCTAAGGACTCACGAAGCGGTTTTTACCCGCGTCAGTCGTGGTTGCGGGCCCGCAGCTTCTGTAGAATGCAGAAATATATGTAAAATAAAGTAAATTTTCAAAAAAAAGTATTAACCGACTTCAATATCAATCAAAATCCCATAAGGCACTAAAAAGCGGAAAATAAATAGTTTATCAAATTAACCAAATTAAATAAAACATATGAATATGTGTG
>MU159559.1:128079-140770 GCA_015888305.1 Antheraea pernyi | reverse complement strand
ACCGGACTACTAAGGCTAGCGCTTAAGGCACTCAGCCGATTTTATTTTGACAACTAGCTCAAGGGTGCGCGGCATACCTCGGCTTTGGCTGTTGCCTGATACATGCAATTCGCGATCTATCTGAGCTAAGCTAAGCTAACTATTCATACATATATGAGTTGTTGAAACATATATGTGTACCAAGCATACATACCTCAACAACTCTTATATATATTTCGTATCGGATAATATTCTAAGCTATTTCAGTTTGATAAGGGAAAAAATAAAACCCTTCTACTTGCATGTGTAAGCGTGTATGCGTGCACGTGTGTGGAGGCGATATGTGTAATGTTGTCGCAGTGATGTAAGATTTTGTGTCACTGTATCGGGCGAGCAGCGTACTCAATGGCTCAACGCCGAGGGAACGAACCTAGGTTTGAGCCGCTGTCGAGGGGGGCCTAGACTGGTGTGCGGGAGCGAAATTTACCCCCAGACTATGGCGGCGTGATCTGTGGTTATGCGAGAGTGGGCGGGAAGACGCTTTGTTTGGAGAGACAGGCTAGTACAGATCGTTCACTGCCGTTATTTCATCGGGAGGGTCGGTAAAAATATGTCGCGGACGTCTTTTACAACGCGCAGCGGGTTCGTATTTTGCGGCGGATACCACTAACGGACTGGGATACGTAACCGCGCAAATATCCGATCTCTTCAGTTTAGAACTAAAACCGCAGTTCCACCACCGCGGCGGGCACGGGAAAAAATCGCTCCGTTAGTTCTTATACTCACATACCTAACGGGCCTAACGGGTGTCTAGTTTATTATCATTTGTTGTTTTGACCGCTTTGAAGATAGAAACACAGAACATAATTTAAATATAAATACGTATTATATTAGGACAACTTAAGGATACATTCTTATAATTTCTACAATAATATAATTTAAATTTGATTTATATTAACACATTTACCGTATTATGCGCAAGCCAAAACTTAGGCTATATTCCTATAGGCCAAAAAAATTACCTAAAGCCTCGATTAGACAGTATAGAAGGTATACAAACGAAATGCTACTAAGATAAACATTACATCGGCTCTCCCTCTCTCCGCGGTCTGTATCCAAAAATATAAATCTAGTTCCGGGTTCTACTATTTGGCGCACGATCAAGTTCGGACGATTACAAAATATGCTCCGCGTGTGTTGACGCCACTAGGGATGCGGTGAACTTTGACATAACTCGGCGACGTTATATCCGAAAACGTAATATGTCAGACAATATTTGTAAGGGTGTAGTGTAGCGGGGGCGGTGAAGGGGTCCCACCCCAGCCGAAAATGTTTTGGGGTGCGACAAAATCCAAAATAAATAATAATATCTTGTCCTGTCAACTACAAATATACACTATTTCGTATCATAGTTTAGTAATATATAATACAATTTTAATTTCGGTTTAAAGATATATATTTACCTCAATAATAACATAGTTCACTTAATGATACTTAAAGCATTAATAATCTTTATCTAATCGTCCAGTGCTACAAAAAGAACAAAAACAATTACAAAATATGTCTATTGTTAGAATATTGACGAATATTTTTGGGGTGTAAGGGGTGTCGAATAACATCATAGGACTTGAGACACCCAAGCCAACCTCACCTGCACGTGGTGCACCCTGCTGAATAACGAACGAGGCAATGGCGACAGGTTTTATAGCCTGACTGGGTCGCAACCATGTATATGGCGAAAAAGCCTGTCATAGTGATTCGCTTCTGCGGGTCGCGTTTCGGGATCAGCCTGTGCATATCCAGCTTTTCGCAGGCCGGCATGACAGTGGCGATCAGCGATGGACAGTGTGTCACTCGGTGGTCGCCGTTGTTTTTGGACTATACTGTGCTTACCATCAGGCATAGTGCAGTCACTTTGCCGTGCTACAATAAAAAAAAAGAAAAAAAAAGAGAAATTAAAAGATATTACGCTCTTAACAAAGCAAAATATAGACAACGCTATTAACAGAGCAAAATTTCGAAACGATTAAAACGACTAAGCATCTATTATTATTTAAAATGCGAAGGAATCAACAAATCCTATTTTACTCATAAAAGAGCTGAGATGGAAACAGGTTCCTTCGTTAGATGTAATAGGAAAGTAGTTATTTTTGGAGCATGGTCGAATAAGGGACTACACTTGATTGTACGCACCAACCCAGAAACATCACCGATCAAGTGATAAGCCGTATTTTCTATTAATTAGGTTTTAGTTATTAAAAAGTATAAGAAGATCCTATTACATTTTAGTAAAAGTAAAATGTTGATAATTACTCTAAAGAAGAATGCAGTTAATTTTACATTGAGTAATAACTATATTTAATGGTCAATTATATCATTTTTTACATCTACAGTTGAACACTAGTATTATAACAATACTTGCTACTGGTACGATGACAAACTAGTGTACCCAATACAGAGGTTATTCAGTTCTTTATATTTATTGTATCATTTTGTTACTCTGTATTTCTTACAAGCAAGGAATTTATTAGTAAACAACGTTACAAGTCATACTACTAATGTCATAGATTAAGTACCTATGTTTTTCGTTCGATTTACTTTGTTTTAATTTAAAAAAAATGACGGTTATCTAGTCCGCGTGAAGACTACTGTGCCGATATTTGTTACCAACCACAACTTTTAACTCAATTACTAATGTCTTATTCTAAATTAGTTAACTGTTTCGACACGCAGTAATATGTATCAACCAGTTTGCTATTTGTTACACTATTTTAAGAGGCCTAATATAATATAGCTACGAGTATATATATTAATAGCTAATATACTATGGAATTATACTTTTAAATGAGAAATTTATTCAATATTCTAATAAGTAATTCAGAAAGCGGAATTTGCGCATAACAGCGTCGCCAAATACCAAAGTATAGTTAGTTCATTGAAGTTCATGGCCATTCTAAATAGGGTTGCCAGTTTTATAAGTCAATATTAAAAAATATATTTATTACTAGTGTTCTACCAAATCTATAAGGGGTCATTTAAGTATTACGTAAGCCCTGATGAGGATGGAGGGGTCCATTGATTTGCTTATTTTTGTTGACACAGGGGAAGGGTGTCTGGGTCGTGATTACGTCAGCAATATTTATTTATTTGTCCAGAACAGATTTAAAAATACTTAAGCGTCGCCAAATACCAAAGTATAGTTAGTTCATTGAAGTTCATGGCCATTCTAAATAGGGTTGCCAGTTCTATAAGTCAATATTAAATAGATATTTATTAGTAGCATTCTAACAAGTATATAAGGGGTCATTTAAGTATTACGTAAGCCCTGATGAGGATGGAGGGGTCCATTGATTTGCTTATTTTTGTTGACACAGGGGAAGGGTGTCTGGGTCGTGATTACGTCAGCAATATTTATTTATTTGTCCAGAACAGATAACGATGCCACATATAATTGACTATGGGAATAACATGGATATTCTAGATTCAAACCACACCTTTCAAGGATTGGCCTTGTGATTTGTTGATGGTCATGGCGAATGCAAGACAGATCGGAAATTGAAGTCTTTTAAATTCAAACGATGCCACATATAATTGACTATGGGAATAACATGGATATTCTAGATTCAAACCACACCTTTCAAGGATTGGCCTTGTGATTTGTTGATGGTCATGGCGAATGCAAGACAGATCGGAAATTGAAGTCTTTTAAATTCAAACGATGCCACATATAATTGACTATGGGAATAACATGGATATTCTAGATTCAAACCACACCTTTCAAGGATTGGCCTTGTGATTTGTTGATGGTCATGGCGAATGCAAGACAGATCGGAAATTGAAGTCTTTTAAATTCAAACGATGCCACATATAATTGACTATGGGAATAACATGGATATTCTAGATTCAAACCACACCTTTCAAGGATTGGCCTTGTGATTTGTTGATGGTCATGGCGAATGCAAGACAGATCGGAAATTGAAGTCTTTTAAATTCAAACGATGCCACATATAATTGACTATGGGAATAACATGGATATTCTAGATTCAAACCACACCTTTCAAGGATTGGCCTTGTGATTTGTTGATGGTCATGGCGAATGCAAGACAGATCGGAAATTGAAGTCTTTTAAATTCAAACGATGCCACATATAATTGACTATGGGAATAACATGGATATTCTAGATTCAAACCACACCTTTCAAGGATTGGCCTTGTGATTTGTTGATGGTCATGGCGAATGCAAGACAGATCGGAAATTGAAGTCTTTTAAATTCAAACGATGCCACATATAATTGACTATGGGAATAACATGGATATTCTAGATTCAAACCACACCTTTCAAGGATTGGCCTTGTGATTTGTTGATGGTCATGGCGAATGCAAGACAGATCGGAAATTGAAGTCTTTTAAATTCAAACGATGCCACATATAATTGACTATGGGAATAACATGGATATTCTAGATTCAAACCACACCTTTCAAGGATTGGCCTTGTGATTTGTTGATGGTCATGGCGAATGCAAGACAGATCGGAAATTGAAGTCTTTTAAATTCAAACGATGCCACATATAATTGACTATGGGAATAACATGGATATTCTAGATTCAAACCACACCTTTCAAGGATTGGCCTTGTGATTTGTTGATGGTCATGGCGAATGCAAGACAGATCGGAAATTGAAGTCTTTTAAATTCAAACGATGCCACATATAATTGACTATGGGAATAACATGGATATTCTAGATTCAAACCACACCTTTCAAGGATTGGCCTTGTGATTTGTTGATGGTCATGGCGAATGCAAGACAGATCGGAAATTGAAGTCTTTTAAATTCAAACGATGCCACATATAATTGACTATGGGAATAACATGGATATTCTAGATTCAAACCACACCTTTCAAGGATTGGCCTTGTGATTTGTTGATGGTCATGGCGAATGCAAGACAGATCGGAAATTGAAGTCTTTTAAATTCAAACGATGCCACATATAATTGACTATGGGAATAACATGGATATTCTAGATTCAAACCACACCTTTCAAGGATTGGCCTTGTGATTTGTTGATGGTCATGGCGAATGCAAGACAGATCGGAAATTGAAGTCTTTTAAATTCAAACGATGCCACATATAATTGACTATGGGAATAACATGGATATTCTAGATTCAAACCACACCTTTCAAGGATTGGCCTTGTGATTTGTTGATGGTCATGGCGAATGCAAGACAGATCGGAAATTGAAGTCTTTTAAATTCAAACGATGCCACATATAATTGACTATGGGAATAACATGGATATTCTAGATTCAAACCACACCTTTCAAGGATTGGCCTTGTGATTTGTTGATGGTCATGGCGAATGCAAGACAGATCGGAAATTGAAGTCTTTTAAATTCAAACGATGCCACATATAATTGACTATGGGAATAACATGGATATTCTAGATTCAAACCACACCTTTCAAGGATTGGCCTTGTGATTTGTTGATGGTCATGGCGAATGCAAGACAGATCGGAAATTGAAGTCTTTTAAATTCAAACGATGCCACATATAATTGACTATGGGAATAACATGGATATTCTAGATTCAAACCACACCTTTCAAGGATTGGCCTTGTGATTTGTTGATGGTCATGGCGAATGCAAGACAGATCGGAAATTGAAGTCTTTTAAATTCAAACGATGCCACATATAATTGACTATGGGAATAACATGGATATTCTAGATTCAAACCACACCTTTCAAGGATTGGCCTTGTGATTTGTTGATGGTCATGGCGAATGCAAGACAGATCGGAAATTGAAGTCTTTTAAATTCAAACGATGCCACATATAATTGACTATGGGAATAACATGGATATTCTAGATTCAAACCACACCTTTCAAGGATTGGCCTTGTGATTTGTTGATGGTCATGGCGAATGCAAGACAGATCGGAAATTGAAGTCTTTTAAATTCAAACGATGCCACATATAATTGACTATGGGAATAACATGGATATTCTAGATTCAAACCACACCTTTCAAGGATTGGCCTTGTGATTTGTTGATGGTCATGGCGAATGCAAGACAGATCGGAAATTGAAGTCTTTTAAATTCAAACGATGCCACATATAATTGACTATGGGAATAACATGGATATTCTAGATTCAAACCACACCTTTCAAGGATTGGCCTTGTGATTTGTTGATGGTCATGGCGAATGCAAGACAGATCGGAAATTGAAGTCTTTTAAATTCAAACGATGCCACATATAATTGACTATGGGAATAACATGGATATTCTAGATTCAAACCACACCTTTCAAGGATTGGCCTTGTGATTTGTTGATGGTCATGGCGAATGCAAGACAGATCGGAAATTGAAGTCTTTTAAATTCAAACGATGCCACATATAATTGACTATGGGAATAACATGGATATTCTAGATTCAAACCACACCTTTCAAGGATTGGCCTTGTGATTTGTTGATGGTCATGGCGAATGCAAGACAGATCGGAAATTGAAGTCTTTTAAATTCAAACGATGCCACATATAATTGACTATGGGAATAACATGGATATTCTAGATTCAAACCACACCTTTCAAGGATTGGCCTTGTGATTTGTTGATGGTCATGGCGAATGCAAGACAGATCGGAAATTGAAGTCTTTTAAATTCAAACGATGCCACATATAATTGACTATGGGAATAACATGGATATTCTAGATTCAAACCACACCTTTCAAGGATTGGCCTTGTGATTTGTTGATGGTCATGGCGAATGCAAGACAGATCGGAAATTGAAGTCTTTTAAATTCAAACGATGCCACATATAATTGACTATGGGAATATGATAAGCCGTATTTTCTATTAATTAGGTTTTAGTTATTAAAAAGTATAAGAAGATCCTATTACATTTTAGTAAAAGTAAAATGTTGATAATTACTCTAAAGAAGAATGCAGTTAATTTTACATTGAGTAATAACTATATTTAATGGTCAATTATATCATTTTTTACATCTACAGTTGAACACTAGTATTATAACAATACTTGCTACTGGTACGATGACAAACTAGTGTACCCAATACAGAGGTTATTCAGTTCTTTATATTTATTGTATCATTTTGTTACTCTGTATTTCTTACAAGCAAGGAATTTATTAGTAAACAACGTTACAAGTCATACTACTAATGTCATAGATTAAGTACCTATGTTTTTCGTTCGATTTACTAAAAAAAATGTCGGTTATCTAGTCCGCGTGAAGACTACTGTGCCGATATTTGTTACCAACCACAACTTTTAACTCAATTACTAATGTCTTATTCTAAATTAGTTAACTGTTTCGACACGCAGTAATATGTATCAACCAGTTTGCTATTTGTTACACTATTTTAAGAGGCCTAATATAATATAGCTACGAGTATATATATTAATAGCTAATATACTATGGAATTATACTTTTAAATGAGAAATTTATTCAATATTCTAATAAGTAATTCAGAAAGCGGTATTTGCGCATAACAGCGTCGCCAAATACCAAAGTATAGTTAGTTCATTGAAGTTCATGGCCATTCTAAATAGGGTTGCCAGTTTTATAAGTCAATATTAAAAAATATATTTATTAGTAGCATTCTAACAAGTATATAAGGGGTCATTTAAGTATTACGTAAGCCCTGATGAGGATGGAGGGGTCCATTGATTTGCTTATTTTTGTTGACACAGGGGAAGGGTGTCTGGGTCGTGATTACGTCAGCAATATTTATTTATTTGTCCAGAACAGATTTAAAAATACTTAAAGAAGGGAAGTAAGTGAATTGCTTACTTTTGCTGATAAGTGTCACCATTATGGAGTTCAATATTTACAGAATTATAATGTCACTTTAATACGCAGACCATCCTTGTATTTACTATTATGATATATAACATTCCTATTACATTTTAGTAAAAGTAAAATGTTGATAATTACTCTAAAGAAGAATGCAGTTAATTTTACATTGAGTAATAACTATATTTAATGGTCAATTATATCATTTTTTACATCTACAGTTGAACACTAGTATTATAACAATACTTGCTACTGGTACGATGACAAACTAGTGTACCCAATACAGAGGTTATTCAGTTCTTTATATTTATTGTATCATTTTGTTACTCTGTATTTCTTACAAGCAAGGAATTTATTAGTAAACAACGTTACAAGTCATACTACTAATGTCATAGATTAAGTACCTATGTTTTTCGTTCGATTTACTAAAAAAAATGTCGGTTATCTAGTCCGCGTGAAGACTACTGTGCCGATATTTGTTACCAACCACAACTTTTAACTCAATTACTAATGTCTTATTCTAAATTAGTTAACTGTTTCGACACGCAGTAATATGTATCAACCAGTTTGCTATTTGTTACACTATTTTAAGAGGCCTAATATAATATAGCTACGAGTATATATATTAATAGCTAATATACTATGGAATTATACTTTTAAATGAGAAATTTATTCAATATTCTAATAAGTAATTCAGAAAGCGGTATTTGCGCATAACAGCGTCGCCAAATACCAAAGTATAGTTAGTTCATTGAAGTTCATGGCCATTCTAAATAGGGTTGCCAGTTCTATAAGTCAATATTAAATAGATATTTATTAGTAGCATTCTAACAAGTATATAAGGGGTCATTTAAGTATTACGTAAGCCCTGATGAGGATGGAGGGGTCCATTGATTTGCTTATTTTTGTTGACACAGGGGAAGGGTGTCTGGGTCGTGATTACGTCAGCAATATTTATTTATTTGTCCAGAACAGATTTAAAAATACTTAAAGAAGGGAAGTAAGTGAATTGCTTACTTTTGCTGCGGGCATTCAGAAATTACAAAAATCTGTAATAATTGAAGGGCCCTAACCAATTTAAAAGAAAACCCCAAAGAATTTAAATCTGTTAGTGTGTCAATTTGTGGTACCAATACAACCGTATGCTTCAGAACGGGTCTGGTACAGCGAATATAGAGGCTTTGCGGTGGAAATACGTATGGAGATAGTGTTATTGTAGTTGCACAGAATAATCTTTATTACACTTTGCATTTACGTAGACTAATCTTTGTCACACGTGATAGTGAGAAACGTTGTTATTGAAAACGAGTAACGAAAGCGATGATGGCTTAGTTGATAGCGTGTTTGGACACAGCGTCGATAGCTGTAGTTTCGATTTTTTTTTCAATTGTAGCATGGCAAAATGACTACACTATGCCTGATGGTAAGCACAGTACAATCCAAAAACAATGGCGACCACCGAGTGACACACTATCCATCGCCGGTCGACACTATCATGCCGGCCTGCAAAAAGCTGGATATGCACAGGCTGATCCCGAAACGCGACCCGCAGAAGCGAATCACTATTACGGGCTTTTTCGCCATAAAACCTTACCACCCCGCTTTCGCCATTGCCTCGTTCGTTATTCAGCAGGGTGCACCACGTGCAGGTGAGGTTGGCTTGGATGTCTCAAGTCTTAGATGTTATTTGACACCCCTTCGGTTATCTAGTCCGCGTGAAGACTACTGTGCCGATATTTGTTACCAACCACAACTTTTAACTCAATTACTAATGTCTTATTCTAAATTAGTTAACTGTTTCGACACGCAGTAATATGTATCAACCAGTTTGCTATTTGTTACACTATTTTAAGAGGCCTAATATAATATAGCTACGAGTATATATATTAATAGCTAATATACTATGGAATTATACTTTTAAATGAGAAATTTATTCAATATTCTAATAAGTAATTCAGAAAGCGGTATTTGCGCATAACAGCGTCGCCAAATACCAAAGTATAGTTAGTTCATTGAAGTTCATGGCCATTCTAAATAGGGTTGCCAGTTCTATAAGTCAATATTAAATAGATATTTATTAGTAGCATTCTAACAAGTATATAAGGGGTCATTTAAGTATTACGTAAGCCCTGATGAGGATGGAGGGGTCCATTGATTTGCTTATTTTTGTTGACACAGGGGAAGGGTGTCTGGGTCGTGATTACGTCAGCAATATTTATTTATTTGTCCAGAACAGATTTAAAAATACTTAAAGAAGGGAAGTAAGTGAATTGCTTACTTTTGCTGCGGGCATTCAGAAATTACAAAAATCTGTAATAATTGAAGGGCCCTAACCAATTTAAAAGAAAACCCCAAAGAATTTAAATCTGTTAGTGTGTCAATTTGTGGTACCAATGCAACCGTATGCTTCAGAACGGGTCTGGTACAGCGAATATAGAGGCTTTGCGGTGGAAATACGTATGGAGATAGTGTTATTGTAGTTGCACAGAATAATCTTTATTACACTTTGCATTTACGTAGACTAATCATTGTCACACGTGATAGTGAGAAACGTTGTTATTGAAAACGAGTAACGAAAGCGATGATGGTTTAGTTGATAGCGTGTTTGGACACAGCGTCGATAGCTGTAGTTTCGATTTTTTTTTAATTGTAGCAGGGGATAATGACTGCACTATGCCCGATGGTAAGCACAGTACAATCCAAAAACAATGGCGCCCACCGAGTGACACACTATCCATCGCCGGTTACCATTATCATGCCGGCCTGCAAAAAGCTGGATATGCACAGGCTGATCCCGAAACGCGACCCGCAGAAGCGAATCACTATGACGGGCTTTTTCGCCATATACATGGTGGTTGCGACCCAGTCAGGCTGTAAAACCCTACCCCGCTTTCGCCATTGCCTCGTTCGTTATTCAGCAGGGTGCACCACGTGCAGGTGAGGTTGGCTTGGATGTCTCAAGTCTTAGATGTTATTTGACACCCCTTACACGTGATGATATCGTAGCATGGTGAGCAACGCTAAGAAAGTATAAAAAATATGTTAAATCTGGGATGAAGTATGATTCTTAAATGTAGTTGTTGAGACTCTAGTATAAAGAAATCGAGATATGATTCAATTAATAGGTTATCAAAACCACACGACACGAAAACTGAATATTACTAAGAAGATGTATTACAAAGAGACATTGACGAACGGAGTTCGTTATAAAATGGCCGTTGTTGATTACGTGCCTCACAACTCTCACAAGCCACACCTCTTATAAACAGATAAGTCAAGTTCAAGTTCGTAACTCATTGTTACGGTTACGTAAAGTGACACAGTATTGAATTTAATCTATATCAGTCGCTCTTATCAAATAGAAAAATATGTTCCATTAAGAATTTGTTTTTGTAGAGTTCTTGAAAATTTTGTTTGAACAGTTGGTGTTTCGGATTTTAATCTATAAATTTCACCGCATGTGATATATTAACAACGGTGAATTAGATATTAATGAAGAAATGGTACCTCGTACTGAAATATTAGAACTAATTAATAAATATTTAAAACGTGCTACCTGGGTAAAGTGTAATAAATTTTTGAACGCTGCACTGTTTTATATAAATTGAACCTCGCAGCGACAAATACACATTACGCTATTTAAGAGAGAGATCGATTAATATTATTTACTGATTGTCGACCATAATAAGTGATGGATACTCTATTTACCCGGACGATTAAATAAGAAAAAATAACAAATATGATGAAAGGACTATTGATATTTTTTCATAGGCACTTGATTGGATCTTGTTTAGGATATTGTTCTGGTTTCCTTATTGATTCTTGGGTCGCAGTTAACACGTATAGAAATAAGGAATTTATAGTGTACTAGCTGTGCCCGCGACTTTGTCCGCGTGGTACCTTAGATAAAAAGCAGTGACTAATATAAAGATTAATAAAGTCACCCCCACCCCACCCCCCTGCCAGTCTTTAGTGCTTACATAATACTTGAATTATCCCTAACTACTGCTAAAGGTATTCCAGACATTCTCTGTTAAAGTCATACAAGAAATTTCATCAATTTCGTTTTATCTGAGTTAAGATATGCAATCAATGTATTTTGTAACAAATTACATTATGAAACAATTATTTCATCATATTAACGTCATTTAAATTACATTGATTGCATATCTTAACTCAGATAAAACGAAATTGATGAAATTTCTTGTATGACTTTAACAGAGAATGTCTGGAATACCTTTAGCAGTAGTTAGGGATAATTCAAGTATTATGTAAGCACTAAAGACTGGCAGGGGGGTGGGGTGGGGGTGACTTTATTAATCTTTATATTAGTCACTGCTTTTTATCTAAGGTACCACGCGGACAAAGTCGCGGGCACAGCTAGTACACTATAAATTCCTTATTTCTATACGTGTTAACTGCGACCCAAGAATCAATAAGGAAACCAGAACAATATCCTAAACAAGATCCAATCAAGTGCCTATGAAAAAATATCAATAGTCCTTTCATCATATTTGTTATTTTTTCTTATTTAATCGTCCGGGTAAATAGAGTATGAAAAAAAAAAAATTGAGTGTCCTGAGAGGCGCGCGGGCGTCGTTCTTGGACGCTGAACGCGATGCTACGCTCGATTATAGCGTCCACTCTGGACGTACACTAAGTGCTTAATCGACCATCGGCAAATTTTGCAAACACGTTATTAGGAATACAAAAAAATGCATGGTACCCACCATAGTATTACACTAATCACGTATAGAGTCGATGCAGTCAGGAATGGCAATAAATACTTCGTAGATACTGTCACTATTTATTTGGCCAGAGCTTCGCCTTACAATACTTCGAATATAATGCGAAGTGCGTAGATATCACAGACATCTTGCCTTTTAAAGGCCCATCTATATAAGTCAAAGC
>MU159559.1:87706-127965 GCA_015888305.1 Antheraea pernyi | reverse complement strand
GAGTTTTTGGCGGGATCTTGGTCTGTCATGTAGTGGATTTTATTTTTTATTCATAATCTTGTGTTACTTGACTCTATATTGTGGAAAATAATACCACGGACCATGAATTCTTAGATGCCACAAAAATTCCATGGAAAGTTCTAACAATTTGGCCACCGTCTTAAAATAATACCACGGACCATGAATTCTGAGATGCCACAAAAACTCCATGGAAAGTTCTAACAAGATGGCCACCGTCTTGTTAGATCATTGAAATTATATCAAGAATCTTGTAACATCGATGCTTACTTGACAATAGCAGTAATAGTCTACTAGAAGACTGGTTGCCAAAATGGAATGGAAGAAGAACTTGTAATACTATTAACTACTTGACAATGGCAGTAATAATCTAAAAGATTGGTTGTCAAAAAAAAGTAAAAAAAAAGACATGACACTCAAGTATAAATGCATATGTTTGAAACGCGACGCCACGCTCGACGCACGATTGTAGCGTCCTCTGGTCGTACACTTAGAACTTGAAAGCGTAACAAATAACCTCACACTCGCATTTATAATATTACTTAGGTATCAAAACGATGATGGATCAGTGGTAGCGTGTTCGGATACCGCGTCAATTGACGTAGGTTCTAACTCCTTTAATTAGCCGCAGTGTTCGTCGTAGGAAAAAATCGTGGTTCGACCATAGCATGGTGGTGTACGGCTTTATTCAGAGCCGTCGTCGTTTCGCGAATACTATAATTACATTGAATTCGTGATTTCTTGGAAAAAGCGTTTCCAGATAATTCAAATAATAATTATCGATTTCCGCAAAGTATCGCCATCTTCAATCAAATATCAGTTAATTTCTTATGTATTACGTGGGAATATCGCATTGTATTATATGTTCTTGTAATAGAGAACACCTTTAGCTACGTCATAAAGGATTTGTGGGTGTGTCCGCTCCGATACTACTGTATCATTATTATCTGCTCGAACCGGTTTCACTTTCATAAAACGCCACGCGTCCCGTCTGAATTATTTTGAGCAGCTTGGACCAAATGTCAATTGATAGCGTCGAGTTGAAAATAATAGAAGGTGGTCGACCTTGAAACAACATGTATTCGAGCGGTATAATTCAGGTGTTTGCAAGAAGGAAATACAGACGTATGTATTATTTATCTGTAACATTTTAACCGATAGCGTATATTATAACCGATAAAATGTACAGATTTCACTGATAATTTCTAGGTAGGTAATGTCTGAAACGGCTAATCGGGTTCTTAAAATTACCAAGCTGATAAAAGTCTGCGTTGGAGAATTATCAGATTATAGTAGGGGCCTTGGAAGTATTACATATCTCTTTTATAATTAACAAGCCATACGTCACACAAAAAAACAATGTCCTACCGATTAACGAACATTAAAAATGGGTCTTAAAAAAGTGACCACATCTTGCTTAAAAAGTTAAAAGTATTATATATCTCAAGTTTCAACAAACCATGCTTAGAAATGGGTTTCTAGTTGTATATTAAATAGGTTAAACATAATTTTATAAAAACTTCTCCCTTTAAACCTACCAACATTTATCTCTGCATCACCTAATGGTTGACTGTTAGAGAATGCCTTCGGCATTAAGTCCGCCATTGCGTATTAAGACATAATGTATAAATAAATAATTTAAATTAACGCAGGGTATAACTAAATACATCAACATTTTTGTCTATGGGAGTTTTTGGCAGGATCTTGAAATATCATGTATTGAACTTTATATTTTATTAAAAATCTTGTGTTATTTGGCCCTATATTTTGTAAGAGGCTGTTTTACGTGATATAGTTTGGTTATTGTGCACAACTGAAGTGGATAGGAACTACCAGAGCGCCGGAGGCCACCACCCCTCCCCTCTCCTCTCTCCCCTAACTCTTCTCCCCAAAGGGTGACAACGCACTTCCGACTCCCCTGGTGTTGTTAGTGTCCATGGACGATGGTGATCACTTAACATCAGGTGACGCACATGTTCGTTTGCCACCTATGACAAAATAAATAAATCATGGAGCATGGATTCTGACTTGCACAAAAACTCCCTGGAAACTTCTAACAAGACGGCTACCATCTTGTTAGTTCATTAAAATCATCGCAAGTACTTTTATTATTATTACCTACTCGACAATTACAGTAATAATCTAGTAGAAGATTGGTTGCCAAAAATAAATAAAAGTTGGTCTATGCCTAGCCTAACGCTGTCAAAGATTCTCAACATACCTTAGCAACAACTCCTGACGCCTCGTGACCCATGATCATGGGTTCCTTCATCACGAAGCTACCGCACGCACCGGTCTGCCAGTAGTGTACGTCGGAACCGCATATTCCAACGCAGTCCATTTTGAGTAGTACCTCTGTGAAAAACCAACATTAACGATATTCAAAGTGTTTCATTTAAAACAGTTCATCTATACATATTAGGTCTTTACCTATGAAGTTGCCGTTTTGTATGAAAACATATAAACGAATATTTTTTTTCATGTATTTTTTATTTGTGTTAATCGAAGTAATCATCCATACAATCAATGCATCTTTGCCAACGCAGTGGCAGTTTATTTCTTAAAGAAATCAGCTGAACGGGAGGTAGCAAATTCTTCAAAGGCATTTTGTACTGCCTCTCGGGTATTGAATTTTTTTCCCGCCAAGGAGGTATCCAAATTCTGGAAAAAGTAGTAGTCTGTAGGCGCAAGGTCTGGTGAGTAGGGCAGATAACGGAGAACTTAGTATGAGGTAGCGCGTTGTCGTGCAGGAGCAGCGGAGACGAGCGATTGACCAATGCTGGTTGGAGATGTGTCAGCTTCTCGATCATTGTGTCCAGTTCTTCACAGTAAACATCTGTAGTAATGCTCACCCCGTTTGGTAAGAAGCTGTGATGAATCACACCGGCGCTAGACCACCAAACAGTGACCATCACTTTTCTAGGGGTAAGTTTTCGTTTAGGGCATTGTTTAGGTGCTGAACCAGGATCCAACCAACTTGCTGAGCGCTTGCGGTTATCAAACAGAATCCATTTTTCATCGCAGGTAACAATGCGGTTCAAAATTCCTTCATTTGTGTGTCTGTTGAGCAGTGCAAGGCACGTCTCGACGCGTACTTCGCGCTGGCGATCATTGAGTTCGTGGGGCACCCATTTGTCAAGCTTTTTTACCTTGCCAATTTGACGCAAATAGACCAATATTGTTTTGACGCTAATGTCGAAAGCTGCTGCTAATTCAGCCGTAGATTGTGTATCGTCAGCTTCCACAATCGCTTTTAATTCATCATTGTCGACGAAAGTCTTCGGATGACCGCGAGATTCATTTTTCAGGTCAAAATTCCCAGAACGGAAGCGAGCAAACCAATAACAGGTGGTGCGTTAGTTTGTAGTGTTAGCTCCGTAAACGTCGTTGATGTTGCGTACCGCTTGAGCCGTTGCTGTCACGACGGTACTCATATTCCATAATTACTCGAATTTTTAACGTATCCATGATGACAAAAAAGATTGTAATTTGATGAAAATGTAACACTAATCAATGAACAAATGACTACTTTTGGAAAAAGAATACCATGTTTTTAAAATAAAATTAATTTGAAAATAGAATTCTTAGCTAAACAAAAAATATTTTGATTTGAAATGGCCAGTACTGCAGAATGGCAATTTCATAGGTAAAGACCTATTATAATAAGAAAGGTAAATCTAACGTATCTGTACTTTTTAGATTATTGTGAAAAAAATTGTTGCAAGTGTCTAGGAATAAGTAATAAACATAACAACCATTTTTAGAAATGTCTGTCTGTCGGTTTGTTTGGACATGCAATACTGTTAAATTACTGCGTTCACGATAAAACTTAAGAATATCATAAAGCATATCCTCGAGTAACATTTAGTCTTTGTTTCATTAAAACCGGTTCACTTTATCAAAAGTTATTGTAATTTAATGACGACGCGATATGAGAGAGAAGCAGATAAGCAAATGGACCTAATACATTCAGATGATTTTATTAATCATTATTTTTATACATAAGGTTCCACCCGGGCGAAGTCACGGCACAGCTAGTTGAACAATATATGCAGTACTATTGGACAAATATAATCCTTCAATCCTTTCCCTCCGTTTTAAAATGCTTACGTAAAACAAAACGCACAACTGACTGATTCACGCGGAACTAGCGACACCTGGAAAAAGCAAAACAGCTGCGCGCTTTAAAGTAATCCTCAGATCGCTACTCCAGTGCTCCCTTAAAATTATTGAAAACTAGGTTCTGTCCGCGACTTCGGCCGCTTGGAATAATTAATTTGGACTAATGCTCATGCAGCGGAAGCTCTCAAAAAGAAAAAAAAACGATTTTGAAACATTTTTCATTGTTGCTTCGCTTCTATTGTCTTACCGTCATGTTATATAGCCTTCCTCGATAAATGAGCTATCTAACACTGAAATAATTTTTCAAATCGGTTCAGTAGTTTCTGAGATTAGCGCGTTCCAACAAACCCTCCAGTTTTATAATATTTTTTTTTATGGCACAAGGAGGCGAACGAACCCGTGGGTTACCTAATTTTTTTTTTTAATCCCTCTTTTCCTCGGACATAATCCGAGACTTTTTTATTCAACTACCACAATCTTTCCATTATTTATGTACATTTTGCGCTCCTTATTATATATATATTAATGTTAGTGTAGTAATGTTACCTAATGTTAGTGATCACCCCCGTCCATAGACATTAGTATACCAGGGGAGTCGCAAGTGCGTTTGCCAACCTATGTATGGGGGAGGGGTAGGGAAATCAGAAAGCGGAAGGGAAAGAAGGAAAGGTAGTGGGCCTCCGGCGCGGCGCTCTGACTGACCGAACGAAACGCAACAATGCAAGCATTGTTACTTCACGTCGGTGTTCTATGAGTGGGTGGTCGTACCCCGGGTGAGCCGACCGATTCATGCTGAAACTAGTAATAGCTACAGTGTGGTTCTACCACCTTCAGATAATAGTATGTAGCGGTATAATATTAGTATGGATTAATACTCTTCTCTCGTACTTAAATCGCGTTGTCATTCAAATTACAATAACTTTTGATAGATTGGACCGATTTTAATGAAGCAAAGGCTAAGTTACACTCGAGGATATGCTTTATGATTTTCTTGAGAGGTGTGATTATGAACCCAGTATTTTAGCAGTGATGCGAGGTCATATAAACAGACAGAAAGACATTTCTAAGAATGAATTATATTACTTATTCCTGTAATAACAATTTTTTTTTTTAAGAAAGTCGACAAAGTACCTACACTTTAGATTAATATTTTAATTATATGTATAGATATAGAGAAATCCATCTAAACTGTGAGATTAAACACAATAAAGTGAATCAACAGGCGATGATCCAGTAAATTTCAGTATCTTATTATTCTTTATCCTTGTTAAGGTTAAACAGCTATATCTTTATATATAAATTTCTTCTGTGCGTGTGTATATCACTGAACTCCTCCTAAACGGCTGGACCGATTTTTATAAAACTTTGTGTGCGTGTTCCAGTGGATCCGAGAATGGTTTAGATTCACAATTGTACCCGGTAGGTGGCGTTGCGGTTGACTTTTAGGACTATATTTTATAATATTCAGAACTCTGAGAGATACGAGAAAATAGTGTACCTATGTAAACACGTGAGAAGTTCTTTGGTGTGAATATAGAAATATTTTTTATACATTTCAATTGTACATACAATTATTCTATGGGATCGTGCATTGGGTATTTGCATAGAATTATGAAACCGCTTACACTTACAATAGAAGTCGCATAAGCGTTGTGCCTGCCTTACCACTCATACATGAATTTTTCATGTATGTCCTTCCCGACTGCCGTAAGCACGATCAGTCTGTTCGCGTAACTCTGACAGTGAACGTCTCCGCTAAATTATTATTATACGCAGTAAATATGTCTAATTGTGCAGTTAAAAATTATAAAAATCATTACAGAAAGAAAAACCTAAAATCTAGTTTATCTCTTTTCATGTGTAAGTATTGATTGAATTAAGTTTCTTTGTGAAATAAAATATTAAACTAAACCAAACTGTCATGGCAGCGCGCCATATGTCTAAGACGCTGTAGTGTTGTGCCTATTCGGATTGTATCGAGTATCTATAAATTGATTTTTTATTTTATAAGCAATATTAATTCTGTCGGTTTGTTTGGACACGCAATACTGCTAAATTACTACGTTCACGATAAAACCTCATCAAGAATATCATAAAGCATATCCTCGAGTAACATTTAGTCTTTGTTTCATTAAAACCGGTTCACTTTATCAAAAGTTATTGTAATTTAATGACGACGCGATATGAGAGAGAAGCAGATAAGCAAATGGACCTAATACATTCAGATGATTTTATTAATCATTATTTTTATACATAAGGTTCCACCCGGGCGAAGTCACGGCACAGCTAGTTGAACAATATATGCAGTACTATTGGACAAATATAATCCTTCAATCCTTTCCCTCCGTTTTAAAATGCTTACGTAAAACAAAACGCACAACTGACTGATTCACGCGGAACTAGCGACACCTGGAAAAAGCAAAACAGCTGCGCGCTTTAAAGTAATCCTCAGATCGCTACTCCAGTGCTCCCTTAAAATTATTGAAAACTAGGTTCTGTCCGCGACTTCGGCCGCTTGGAATAATTAATTTGGACTAATGCTCATGCAGCGGAAGCTCTCAAAAAGAAAAAAAAACGATTTTGAAACATTTTTCATTGTTGCTTCGCTTCTATTGTCTTACCGTCATGTTGTATAGCCTTCCTCGATAAATGAGCTATGATTAGCGCGTTCCAACAAACCCTCCAGCTTTATAATATTTATTTTTATGTCACAAGGAGGCGAACGAACACGTGGGTTACCTAATGTTAGTGATCACCCCCGTTCATAGACACTAGCATACCAGGGGAGTCGCACGTGCGTTGCCAACCTGTGTCTGGGGGAGAGGGAGGGAAAGGAGAAAGCGGAAGGGAAAGAAGGAAAGGAAGTGGGCCTCCGGCGCTCTCACTGACCGAACGAAACGCAACAATGCAAGCACTGTTATTGATCTTAGCGTAATGATATATAGCTTATGACACTCGCAAACAACGTGGCTTTACATTAGTAAAAGAACTTTCAAAATCGGTTTAGTAGTTTCTGAGATTACCTCTTACAACGTCACAAACTTTACCTCTTTATAATATTAGTATACATAATATTCGGAACTCTGAGAGATACGAGAAAACAGTGTACCTATGTAAACATGTGAGAAGTTATTCTTCTTTGGTGTGAATATAGTAGTATTCCTTATACATTTCAATTGTACATACAATTATTCTATGGGATCGTGCATTAGGTATTTGTAACAAATTTTACAAGTGATAAATATGAGATATTGTAAGATTCGGCTTAGTCGAGAGTTATGTAACATTTGCGTATATTATTTACACTACACACGGCGTGTGTACGTCATGTTTAACTATGCGTGGTATGTGCCTTTTGATCTTCTATTATCTATATATATAAATATGTGTGTCGTGATGTTTGTTCACGATGAACTCCGTAATTACTCAACCGATCTTTATGAAAGCTGGCATTTTTCTACAAATTGGTCCAATTTGAGATACAGGATTATTTATATTTCGATTAATGGCCTCAATATTTTTTTATTACAAATTAAATGATTGTCAATGTTGATTATTGTTATTAACTGTAAGTTTCAACTGTCTCGAACAGATGGCGGTTTAAATAACGTAACGTGAAGAGACATTTACGCAGACAGCCGGAGATGGGAGTATATCTCGGTGGTCGCCGTTGTTTTTGGATTGTATTGTGCTTACCATCAGGCACAGTGTAGTCACTTTGCTGTGCTACAATAAAAAAAAAACTTATGGGTTCGCGTCACAGATGATTTCGACATGCTCGTGACGTATTGAGGTTATGGCAGGGTAACGACGCTTAATATAGCGGTCTGTGTATTTATATTATTGTTTGTACTAGCTGTGCCCGTGACTCTATTGGCGAAACCTAATGTCATAAAACAGTGACAAAAAAATCATCTGAATGTGTCAAGCCCATTTACTTATCTACTTTCCCTAGTACTTAGGTCGCGTCGTGTAATGATATATAGCTTATGACACTCGCAAACAACGTGGCTTTACATTAGTAAAAGAACTTTCAAAATCGGTTTAGTAGTTTCTGAGATTACCTCTTACAACGTCACAAACTTTACCTCTTTATAATATTAGTATACATAATATTCGGAACTCTGAGAGATACGAGAAAACAGTGTACCTATGTAAACATGTGAGAAGTTATTCTTCTTTGGTGTGAATATAGTAGTATTCCTTATACATTTCAATTGTACATACAATTATTCTATGGGATCGTGCATTAGGTATTTGTAACAAATTTTACAAGTGATAAATATGAGATATTGTAAGATTCGGCTTAGTCGAGAGTTATGTAACATTTGCGTATATTATTTACACTACACACGGCGTGTGTACGTCATGTTTAGTAAATTGTAGGACCAAATGTTATAAATGTCTCATAGATGGCACCACGTTTTGATTTTCAATTTTTTTTTGATTACTCAGGCACAGCAACGTGTGGTCGGGTAAGCTAGTACTTATATAGATTAATTGAAAGCTTATAACACCATATACATTAGATTCATGTGAAGATGGAAAACTTGTTTATTTATAAAGTAAATTTTCAAAAAAAAGTATTAACCGACTTCAATATCAATCAAAATCCCATAAGGCACTAAAAAGCGGAAAATAAATAGTTTATCAAAAATAAAACATATGATATGTGTGCTACCTAGAGATGTATTGGCAGTCGGTGCCAACCAAACCGAAAATCATATCATGTACATAGGTACAAAGTTTAAGTCCACTCTCGCGTCTCTGTAATACAAAAATTTTGGTTGGTACCGACTTCCAGTACATCTCTAGGTAGCACACATATTCATATGTTTTATTTAATTTGGTTAATTTGATAAACTATTTATTTTCCGCTTTTTAGTGCCTTATGGGTTTTTGATTGATATTGAAGTCGGTTAATACTTTTTTTTGAAAAATTACTTTTTGTTTTATTAAAATAGGTTCGCTCTAACTTAATACATTCAGATAATTTTATTAATCGCTGCTTTTTTACACTACGTTCCACGCGGACGGAGTCGCGGGCATAGCTAGTATTTAAATAAAAGACACGTACCATCGTCATCTATCTCAGGAATCGGTGTTTGTACCTGAAAATGAATAGATAAATTAATATTACATTTTATGTATACATCACGAAACTATACATTGTTTTAATATTTTTCACATAACACGAGACATTGTAAATAATCCAATGTCTTCTTATCTGTACTACACGGAACAAGTACATAAAGATGGGTCTACACGGAACAAAAACTTCGCAGCGGGAGCGAAATTACGTAGCGTAAATTTGTGAGAATTGTAACTAAGTTTGTAGTGATTTTTGAATGATAATGCACTACAGGTAATTTATTAATACAAAAACTATATATGTTATTTTTCAAAATATACACAAAAATTTGAGAACGTAGCACGTAATTTAAGCACTAACTGGTAAACTAGGATTTCTTGAAACTTGGCATGAAATTTTGATATACTTTAAAAGATAATGTTCATCTCGGTCATTTCATTGTGGGTAGAATGTAAGGAGAAGAAAAGAGTCTGATAAACGAAGCAGTGTGTATCACAGCAGTGGTACGATATGCGTCGTCTTTTACGGATCTTTAATTGAGATTTTTGCCGTATCTCAAATCGTTAAAGATAACTTGTATTTACGGAAGTTTTTTGCAGTATCTATATATCTTTCTCTAAATCTATATATAGAAGAAAAAATAAAGCATTTGTGAATCATGCAATTTCGGTTGTATGGTTCACAAATGTATATATGTATGAATAGCTAGAATAGTTAGCTAGGTCAGACGCGACTTTTCTCAGGTAACAGCCCAAGCCGAGGTGCGCGTGCGCCCTTGTGTATGTTACCTAGAAACCAAATCGGTTGAGTGCCTTAAGCGCTCGCCTTAGTAGTCCTGTGAAGCTGTAAAGACCCTGTCGGGTCAATAGGGTAGTCAGTTCGAGAAAAAAATAATATTGGGAGCCGATCAAGTTAATTTTTTTGAAAATGTGGTCTTAGAGTGTGTGTTGAATAGGGGTTATCTTTGGATATTCATACACACTTTTACAAAAACCAACTATTAATCACCAGTTTATAACAATCACGACAAGAAATAAGACGATTACAAAGCGAACGGATTACAGCTGGAGCACACCACAAAAAAAATGTTAATCGTAAGCAGAACGGAATTGAACTGAATAAACGGAATTTTAAGTTGTCATTTGATTTGTTGAATTTCTGTTATAAGTTAAAATTGTATAATTGAGTCGTTACAGTTTAAAATGAGTTAAATCCAATTATGCCGTTACTAATATTTTACTTTATTTTTAAGATCTAATTTTGTGCATGTAAAATATGAAGTACATAAAAAAACCGTATGGACTGCAAAATTCGTTATCGGTGTATAATAAATAATAATAGTTTATCATTTTTTTGTCACTTTTTACAAAAATATACATTTATTTCTAATTTACACTATTCTTAATCCAAATTTATAAAAAAATTATTTTCTGTATTTTAGTTGTTTTTTTTGTGAAAGCGTGTTTTTTTAGTTTTTTTTAAACTATTATTTATTTTTCATTTTTTAGTTAAATTTTTTTAACTTTTTTTTTCGATTTATTGTGTTGTCATCGACCTTTGACAGGTGTGCAAAGGTTGAATTAAACCTCATCGTTCAAAGTAGGACAAAATCGAGCTCAAAGGGGTCGGTTACAAACATACATACATAGATACAGTTGAAGCTAATAAAAGCGTGATAAAAATTGGAAATCTTAAAAAAATTAATGTCATATGAACTATTAAAATTAACTCATTTTGTAATGTAACGACACATTTATCCAACCCGATATATCATTTTATTTTTTAAACTATAACAATAAAGGTAATTCCACTAATTAAATTAAACTTTAGGAAAAATTGTTTACTATATAATATGTAAAACAAAAAAAATAATCAAATTATCGTACATATTACAAGTAACTTATCAAAGGAAATAATAAATAAATAGTTATGTTGATTTTAAAGTTACCCGTATCGCTGTGCAAACATCTACGAATTGAACAGCAAAAGTTTTTTGATAAATGTGTACCGTGTAGACAAACCATTATTTTTTAACAAGTTGAATGACACGACGACACTTATAGTCAACAATATATCATGTCGATGTAAAAATGTTATTCTCAAATAACATTTTAAAGCTTATCTTTAACTTGTCACTTGTTTTTAGTCTTCATGACGGGCCCAATGTGAGCTCTGACCTAGTGGAGTTATGACGTAGGTTAGAGACTAGGTCCGGTAATTATGAGGAGATGGTTTATGTATATTTTCGTTTTTATCTCAACTTGAGTAAATATAAACAAAATATGTGACGATATAGTACGTTGCAAATTTTTTAAGAGTTCGATTTCAAGCTCTTCTATTCCCTGTAAGGCTTCGATCAGGAATCATTTACTACGCACGCACCACAGTTTAATATGAAAATATAGTACTTACTATATTGGTCTATACTATATAATATATAATATTATATATATATTAATATTATAAAGCTGAAGAGTTTGTTTGCTTGAACGTACTAATCTCAGGAACTACTGGTCCGATTTGTAAAATTATTTCTGTGTTAAATAGTTAATTTATCTAGGAAGGCTATAGGTTATATATCATCACGCTAAGACCACTAGGAGCGAAGCACCAATGAAGAATGTTTCAAAATCGGGGTTAACGTACATATTATTTAAAATTATTTTCACCTTTTACGTAAACGAAGTCGTGCGTTAAAGTTAGCGTAGGCCAAAGTAACTATTCCACGCGGACGAAGTCGCAGGCAGAAGCTAGTATGAGATTAAATATAAGTGATTGACGTCCGAGAGTTGGAAATTGAACCATAATTGTATTGTAAGTTTCAATTTTATTTTGGTATTTTGACTAAAAGTGTTCAAATAGTGCAGACCAACTGACATCCGCAACTTCGTGTGTTGTTTATTATGTTAAGAATATTATTTATTTACAGAAGAAAAACCATAAAAAAACGTTGAATGAAAAAAAATTCCACGTGAAGAAAATATATATAAAATATATACATATAAAAAGAAAATATCGCTGAACGCGTAATGTTTACAAAAAATATACTAAAACTTTAATAAGTTTATATTACACTAGCTATAGCCGCGGCTCCTCACGCGTTTTTTAAAATTGTACTAAAGTAATATAAAATTGTGACACCATGTACAATTATAGAAATGCTCTTTAAAAACAATTGTAAGCACGACACGTACACCGCTTATAACATGTAACGTATACATTAAACTCGGTGTGTAAAAAGAGGTTTATCATCAGCAACATATGTGGAACCTTAACCCTCTATAACTACCTCAGTGCTCACTTACACTGTATAAGGATCTAAAGAAGTAATGACTTAAAGAAGTTATTATGATGGTATAATATATTGTTATATATATTGTTAACAAGTAATACGTTTATGATCTAATAGCTTATTAGTAAGACCCCTTCTATCAAAATTACTATTAATAATTATAAAGGCGAATTGAAAACAATGAATGAGCTGACGTCTTGAAATCTTGCATAAATATAAATCAAGATATAAAACTTTATATCTGTCTAAGCAGTTTTTAATATTCGACAATTTAAATAGTGCTCATTGAACTCGATACAATATTCTTATATGTTACTATGGTTGCTGAGTTATGTAGATGAAAGCGCGGAAAATAAAACAAAATGGCCGCCAAAATGACCGAAAAGACAATACAGATATATAAATTTAAATTATATTTATTCTTGGAGTCCAATACAACGCATATCTTATGCACATGTTTACAATGAACAATATATTTTTATGTTAACAGCTAATCTAAATTAAAATAGACTAAATTACTTTTTATAAGGTCAGCTACCTGCCAGTGAAAGTTTCGTGAAGATCAGGATAACCGTTTTGGAGGTAGCACAGCATCGAAGCCACAGTTAACAGTTAGTATAAATTAAAATTACCTAAATTACTTTTTATAAGGTCAGCTATGCAGATAGATAGCAAGTGAAAGTCCCGTGGAAATCGGTCGAACCGTTTTGGAAATAACACTGCGGGCAAAGCCACGGTTAATAATTAGTCTAAATTAAAATAGACTAAATTACTTGTTATGAAGTCCGCTATCTGCCGGTGGCATAAAAATCGGTGGAACTGTTTTGGAGATAACACTGCGGGTGAAGCCATGGTCAACAAGCTAGTCCAAATTAAAATTGCCTAAATTACTTTTTATAAGTTCAGCTATCTGCAAGTGAAAGTCCCGTGGAAATCGATTCAACCATTTGGACATAGCACTAAATTATAGTGGCCTAAAGTAATTATAACTGCCTCCCAGTGAAATTCCCGTCAAAATTGGCCCAGCCGTTTCGGAGATTACCCGAAACAAACAGACAGACAGACCAACAAAAATATTAAAAATTACATTTTTGTTATCAGTAGCGTGTATACTTTCATACCCAAACATTTTAAAAAATTGATACTACATAAAGACACTTCATTTTTATTATATGTATAGATTAAGATATCGTGGTCTTTTTTAGATAACTAAGTGTCTAAGTGAAACCAAAAAAAACAAGGTCTGTCGTAAAGACACACGATAGAAGGGAAACTTTTGTATTACTGGAAGATATTTTAGTTTTAAAAAATACAGCAAAAAGTCAACGCAAGCGGTGTTCCCGGGCGGTCACCCATCCATGTACTGATCACCCCCGACGTTGCTTAATCTCGGTGATCGGATGAGAACTGGTGTTTTCAACACTCTACCCGACACAGTGTTCAGCCCCACCACTTTTAGTTACACAAAAAGGCCGGTCAGAATTACAAAGCCCTCCCATAAGAAGTTTGCGGCAACGGCAGACATTTTGTTAGTATGAATTGTGGATTTATGTTGATTGTGAAGTATGTATAGAGATTTGGAAATAAAAAGTTGACGCTATAGTTTCACAATAGTTGACAAATAGATGTTTTGATTTTCGTCTATTTATACATATATAGATATAATTTAGAATCGTTTGTGTACCGAATCTAAGCGCTTAAAATAAGGAAGCACGTGGAAACACGACTGAACTATTAAACTCGGTTTTCTTACAATACAACAAAACGTGTTCGGTTGGTTGTGTCAAAAATAGCTCAATTCGGTACGTCCATAGGCGATTCGATATATTTTTAGGAAATAGCATTAAAATATATTTAAACTCAGTTGCAGAGTGTCAGGGACCTCTGGATTTGATCGTACACAAGATACTCCGGTGAACAACACCTACTATAATATATTATTAATATAATGGCATGGATAGGTCTCGGGATCATTCTGTTTGTGCCCAGTAATCGTTGTAAACGGTGGTCATCGTTGTACTAGATTGTACTGTATTCACCATCAAGCACAGTATCGACTATTTGTGTTATAAAAAAAAAGTCGTAGATGCCATGAGTTTTAATTCCGCGAGAGAGAACTATTTTTACAATTCAACAGACGTCATTGCAAGTAGTTTTTCTCCGATATTATACAAAAATAATTGTAGATATAAAACAGATGATGGAATATTTTTAATAATATTTTTCCCGCTACATGTTAAGGTTATGTACAGTGTTTTTTCGTCTGCAACATTACTAGTTTGTTATTGTTTACTAAATTATCTTTAACAAAACGGATATAATTATGTCACAGGAAGATATAATAATACACAGGGAGTAACTTATCTGTGGTTCACAATTTTGCGCATGCTCGAATAAAATGTGATGGAACCCATGAATCTTTATAGGTGAAGTATACACAGATAATATAACCGGAGTTCATTTCAGTTCATACGTGTAAATAACGATAAAGTGTTAATTAATTTTTACATAACAATTTAGATAAGTTTGGCGAAAATATCGATCTCATTTCGAATATAAAATAAAAATCATTCATACTCTACTTTAGTTTAATTTACAAACATTACATATTCAGTTGAAGCGTTAATGTTTCATGAATACACAATGTAATTAATAGTGAAATGTGTTGAAAATACTTCGTAATAATTATATGTACATATAAAATAACACTCACCAATTGCAAGTCCTTGGGCTTGTACAAAAGTGCGGTTAAATTGTCTGTGGACATTTTGAAACGTGCGCGTACCACGAAATCCTCTGGCTTACTGATTAATGGAAGCAGATGAATGAAGTCGAACGGCATTAATGTTGTTGGTATAGAAATAATAATATACGCGGGTGTGAGGGAGGTGTGTCTGCGTGCGAAACGTTATACTTACCTATGTAATTGTTATACTCTGTGATAAAATCGAATACATAGTTATATAAAATTAATATTTATCGTTTTCACTACAGTTCATTCTAGAATTATATTATAGTGATATATGCCGCCTTTAATGTTTAAGAATTTAGTTGTTACAATAATTAATACTATAGATTTTTGTGATAGTATTTTATTATATAATTTGTCAAGCAGCAGTTGCCGTTGTCAAGTAGCATACATGAAGCAGTTGGATAAATATTGAGGGATATTACGTAAAGCAAAATGCAGTTAGTCTCATCCATAGTAAAAGGAGAGTAATAAAAATGTTTTTCAATTACAAATATTTTTTCGGTATTTGGATGTATTTTCTTTTGTGTTTGCTATTGAAACTCGTGTGCTTATAATGGTTTTAAGTGAGAAATAATTTTTAAGTCTATTTTTAGTGATCAATTATTTTGGATGTTTTAACCGACTTCGAAAAAGGAGTAGGTTAGTTACTATGTTCGCTGGTCTGTATTTTCTTTTTATGAATATTAATCGATATTTTCGTCAATTGTAGACCGATTTTAATTAATCTTTTTTATTTGAATTGGTTATACTCAGAGATGGTCCCATATAATTTTGAAGAAAATACTCAACTCCTAAGGGGGTGAAATATCGTTTATTTGATTTTCACCCACTTCGTCTCTAGGTATTTTTGTCAACTTGGAACCGATTTCAATACTTTTATTATACCCAATAGAAACCAAATATATTTATGGACACTAAAATGAAAAAATAAAAAGAAATTACAAAAAAAAACCTACTTCGATATGAAAAACCAAAAAGTGAAAAATAACTAAATTAAATAAAAAATATTGATATTTGCGCTACCTAATAATATATTTGTAGTCGATGCTAACCTACATTTACACTTTGTCGCAGGTAATAAAATACGTACTTATACTATACAGGTATACATCGCGGGACACGAGAGTGGACCCAAACTTTGACAGAGGATTCGGTTCCTAGTGCGGGAATCTACAGTTATTTTTATGCCATGTAACATCATTTTGTTAAATTTTTTTTTTTTTTTTAATGAATTTGGGTTGGCATTGGCTTCGAATATATTATAAGGTAGCGCAAATAGTCAATATTCTTTATTTAATTTGCTTAATTTAATCATTTAGTTAACTTTCGGTTTTTAGAGCCTTATTGGTTTTTCATATCGAAGTCGGTTTTTTTTGTATTTTTTTTTATTACATCTGTCATCTTTTAATACTTTATAGGCGTTAACCACAATCTCATCTGATGCTAAATGACGACGCGGTCTAAGATTGTAAACATGTTAAATTTACAGGAGTCTTTGGCTTCCAAGTGTATCTGCCGGAACACACCAAGAAGAACTTGACGACAGTAGATGGTAGAGCCACACTGAAGCTATTACTGGTTTCAGTATGAATGGGTCCGCTCGCCCGCGGTACTACCACCCTCTCATAGAAACACCCACGTGAAGTAACAGTGCTTGCATTGTTGCGTTTCGTTCGGTCAGTGAGAGCGCCGGAGGCCCACCTCCCTTCCCCTTCCCCCTTCCCTTTCTCCTCCCTCGAAACACAGGCTGGCAACACACTTGCGACTCCTCTGGTGTTGCATGTATCTATGGACGGTGGTGATCAATTAACATCAGGTGACCTGCTCGTTTGCCTCCTATGATATATAAAAAGAAGGGTTCTCAACATGAAGGTGGTAGTTAGTAGACTTAGAAAAAACCCTACCATCATGCGAAATAAATGTTATTATTGATTATTATTATCGAAATAACTATTTAAAAATGTCAAAACATTTTAAGATCTGTTTGTTCTTTTAGTAATACAAATTTATAGTTGCCAATTTTTTTTTATCATCGCGCCATACATAATTTAAAAAACGTATATTTTATATCTTAATCAAATGTTAATATCATCATACAAATAATAAGATATTAATTTACCACAGAAAAAAAAACTAACTTTTATCGTTGGGAACCCATATAATGCAAATTTAGAAAAGAATTGGCGAATTAGACGACATTTTAATATCAGTATTTTATTAAATTATTATTATTTTATTTTTTTCTATTTTTTAGTTGATTTTTTTATGAAAGCGTGTTTTCTTAGTTTTTTTAAACTATTATTTATTTTTCATTATTTAATTATTTATTTTTTCCTTTTTTTTCGGATTATTGCATTGCGATTGTTTTTGACAGGTGTGCAAAGTTTGAATTTAATCTGATCGTTCAAAGTAGGACAAAATCGAGCTCAAAGGGGTCGGTTACATACATACATACAGGTGAAGCTAATAAAAGCGTGATAATAATAAATCTTTTCTGAAAGTAATAATGTTTCCAAACAATTGCGCAAAATATTTTGGAGACAAAGGCATTGTTTTAAGTACAACATTTTGTAACAAAAGTACAATTTTTTTTCAAGTCTATCATAATTATTATGTACATGATGGTAAGTGACTTCAACAACAGCAAATATACGTATGTACATACGTATACTAGCTGAACCAGCCATGTGTTGCTGTGGCTCAGTAATTACATGTTGAATTAAAATTATAATAAAGTCAAAATCAAAATCAAAATTACTTTATTCAATTTAGGCCCTAAGAAGGCACTTATGAACGTCAATACTACCAACGGTTCAGAAAACAACCCAGTCATCGAGAAGAACCGGCAAGAAACTCGATCTGGTTTATCTTTTTAACAAATATATATAATATTTAGAATAATAATATATTCTATATAATAGTAAATGTCACATTGATTCTATTAGTCAACGTTTTTTTACACTGGGTTCCACGCGGACAGAGTCGTGGGCACAGCTAGTCCGAGAATAACGTTATATATGTTGTTTGTTATCTGGTATATTGTGATGCAATAACTAAAGCGAGTCGAACTGAATAATCATAAGACACAGTTACCCTATGATTTTTCTTACACACCTTATGTTACTCTGTGGTCACTTCGTGGTTTTCTTATGGAGGGTAGAGTTAAGGATCTCTTGGTAGGTGGTAGAGCCACGCTGAAGCTATTACTGGTTTCAGTATGAATGGGTCGGCTTGTCCGGGGTAGTACCACCCTTTCACAGAAAACCGACGTGAAGTAACAATGTTTGCATTGCTGCGTTTCGTTCGGTCAGTGAGAACACCGGAGGCCCACCTCTCTTCCCCTTCCTCCTCTTCCCTTCCGCTTCCCTTCTTCCCCCTCCAACACAGGCTGGCAACTCACTTGCAACTCCCCTGGTGTTGCAAGTGTCTATGGATGGTGGTGGTCACTTAACTTCAGGTGACCCACCTGTCCGTTTGCCTCCTATGGCATAAAAAAACATGGGGGAAAAAGTTGAAAAAGTGTCAAGCTCGAAGCACTAAACAATAGTTTCAAAACCCTTCAAAATGGCGCTAGCATAGGCAAAGGATATGGTTAGTCCGATATAATTTTGCAAATGTAACATAATATAACTGCTGTCCGAAGACGTGGAGAGTGATATAATTTTTGTGAACTTTACATAATACGTTTAGTGATTCTTGAGTGTTTACTGTTATGAAACTTTTCAAATAATTTAACAATGATGAATTCTGTTGCTACTGTAGCGCCACCCTAATTTAGCACATATTGACGGACCCATTTCCATACACAGAGACGATTCTTCTTACATCTACGTTCCCATAAGTTTTCTTTCTTTTGTTCCTCTTCGTATTTGTTTTGATGTTTAGAATAGGACTATCGTCGGACGCTCTGTAACTTGTAACATACCTGGGATGTATAAACGGAGGATGGAAATATCTGGAACGCTCTCACAGTATGATTTATGACTCTGAAAACACTTCCAAGACAAGTTATTTTTGTCAAAAGTCAAAAATTCGTATGGTTTCAATACGAATATTTTTTTCCACGTCTTGATGACTCTTCCATCGTGTTTTTTGTAAATATGGTTTTTCTCAGAATATCTAAACAGGTCTAGAATAGTTCAGAAGTATCTTCAGTGTTCGGCAGTATAATATAATTTAAATATTAGAAACTGACTTGTCATTCTATGTCTTAGATTCAGTGAGATCAGAATTAACCTTTAAGTATCTAATAGTGTTAGGTTTTTCAACAAAATCAAATTAAATCAAAAATACTTTATTCAGTTTAGGCCCTAATAAGGGGCCTATGAACGTCAAAACTACCACCGGTTTGGAAAACAACCCAGTCATCGAGAAGAACCGGCAATAAACTTGGTCAGGTACATATTTTTAACATATATATTATATATATATTTCGAATACATTATACGTTACAATATCATTTTTAATGGATGCAAAGAGAGAAGTCAATTCCAGGCGTCATCATCGTTCACGTATTGATCCACTCTATAATAGCCTTTCGACATTAAAACCCACTTGATATGGTTCTTAAATTTACAGTCCGGCAAATCGGTAATACGTTTTGGGACTTTATTATAAAACCTAACACCTAAGAATTTAAGAAACTATTACTGGTTTTGCTATTACACATACATTACATGATACATTAAATTATCAAGAATGTATTGGGAGAGTAGAGTTAGGATACCGAATTCCTGGAACTTCGTTTTTAATGATTCGCGAGGTCCCATATTATATATTGCCCGAACTGCCCGTTTTTGTAATAAAAATATGGTGTTTACCTCATCAGCCGTCCCCCACAGCAGAATACCATAAGACATTAGGCTATGGAAGTAAGCGAAGTAAAATACCAAAGCATATTACCGATTTGCCGGATAGTAAGTTCAAGTATCATGTCAAGCGGGTTTTGATGTCAAAAGCTATTATAGAGCGGTAATAGTAATGCCTGGAAGTGTCTCTCTCTGATTGCATTCGCTAAAATGGTTGACAATAATGGCTTGTATCATTGTAATAAAAATAAATCTATACTAGAAAATATAAACTTGATCGATTTTCTTGTCAGTTCTTTCCGATAATTGTGTTCATTTTTCGAACTAGTTGTAGTGTTTTAATGTTCTGTTCTGTGTTAGTCTTCTTGGGGTCTAAAATAGGTACTTATGTGAAATGGGTGGCGGCAGACTGTCGCGAGGCTGGGAGTCCGTACACAGCTCCCTTTCATCCGGACTCGGGATAGTCCGTTAAATTCATTAAAGCGCGCCGCCCTGCCCCTCTGGCGGGGAGGTTTTTGATGTCTACTCCAGCCCCACTCCTCTCCTCAGGCTCCGGTATGGCCCTGTCAATTTCACCCGAGCGCGAGCTCGCAGCCTTCCGCGGATTCGCCGCGAACTTATACGACCGGTTCGGACCGGTTCTGTTGCGACCTCCTCAATCACGCTAACGGCGGTCCTCCGCCGCAAGTCCTAAAAATCCGAAGTTCGTTCTCAAGAACTCCTTCTCCCTGCTCCAGCAGAAGAGTCAGTCCGCTGCTATTGAAGCAGCCATCCCCACCTCAGACGTCGTAATCTACGGGGAGCTGAGCTCGCTGTTCGTACAGCGTCACACCGCTGCACCGACCACGCCACACGCTCACATACTCAAGATGTTCGGCGGAGGAACACTATTGTTAGTATCCACAGATACATCTTTATATATAAACGTGTCCACTTCGTTGGGCGGTAATATGCATTATCAAGCTACAACTTTTCTCTAGAACTCAATCATATATCTCTCATAATTAAGGCAGCGTTTGTAAGAAACATTTTAGTTTGACCATTTTTCTCCGACTCCCCAAATATTACACCCTAAGACGCAGCGGAAGCTCTCAAAAGGAAAAAAAGCCCCGATTTTAAAACTTTTTTCATTGGTGCTCCACTTCTATAATATATACCCTATAACCATTCTCGATGAATGAGCTATATAACACTGAAAGAATTATTCAAATCGGACCAGTAGTTCTTGAGATTACCCATTACAACGCCACAACGTCACAAACTCACAAACTCACAACGTCACAAACTTTACCTATTTATAATATTAGTATAGACTAGCGGCCCGGCAGACGTTGTCCCGCCCTGATTATAAAAAAATCCTGGACAAATTATATACCAAAACGTTCCTCATGAATCACTTTATCCACTGGTGAAAACCGCTTAAAGATCCGTTCAGTAGTTTTTGAGTTTATCGCGAACAGACAGACAGACAGACGCGGTAGGGGACTTTGTTTTATACTATGTAATGATAATGATTTCTTCTGTACGTGTGTATGTTACTGAACTCCTCCTAAACGACCCCGAGCTGTGTTCTGTGCCGCGGCGTGGGTCATACCGCGAATTATCGCGGATGTCCCCGCACCCCGCGCACAAAGCGCCCTCGCTAGCCCAGGCAGGCGTCGCCGTCTAACGTGCACATTTCGTGCACCGGCAGCGTCCGTACCCGCGACTAGCGCGCCCCCCGCCCCTACCGGGCTCCTAACTTCACAGGATCACCCCGCTTATTCCTTCTCCCTATCGAGTATTGACTACGCAGGTCAATTACTCATTTTCCACGAGATCTCGGAGATCTCAGCGTACGAAGAGACCGCCCGAAATCCTCTACTAGGCGCCGTAACGGCGATACATAGGTTCCCAGCCATCGCGGCTACACTACAACAGCTCGCTCGGGCAGCCGTTCAAAATAAATAACTCATATAAGATAGTAAATTCGCGTATTTATGTCTATCTTCCCTAAAAAGGACCGTTCAATAATAATAATTTTTGTTATGTCTATTTTTAAATTTGGGCGCCGTCGCCGCTAAATAAATTTAAATTCTATCTTATTAAATGCGTGTTGCGCCCACGCTTTTGTAACCGACCCTCGCGCCGCCGCGAGGGATGGAATCCTCTTTCGCTCCCGCACACATCGCGGTTCTCAGTAATATCTCGAGCCTAGGTCGCCCCCGGATGGAACTCTCGAGATATTATTATCGCGATACAGTGACTCACCCACATCATTTGAACACACATATGAGATCATCTCTCTCACACACGTGCACGTATATACACATGGTGGGAGGGTTTTACTTTTTTTTCCTCAATCGAACTGAAGTTTAGTTTAGTTCGTTCCATTCCGATATACACGTATGCATTTGTGAATCATGCAATTTCGATTGTATAATAATAATAATAGGTCAGACGCGAATTGTTTCAGGTAACAGCCCAAGCCGAGGTGTGCGTGCACCCTTGTGTATGTTACCTAAAAACTAAATCGGCTGAGTGCCTTAAGCGCTCGGCCTTAGTAGTCTGGTGAAGCTGTAAAGACCCTGCCAGGTCAATAGCATAGTCAGTTCGAAATAAAAGGAAAAAAAAGGTACTTATGTTAGAGGTATTAAAATAAGGTGTATTATTACGTTGACAGAAAACAAGAATTTTCCTAATGGAATTATTTTATAGAACTAGTACGTGTAATCAGCGAAATATATTATTATCAATTAATTTTATAAAACTAGTACGTGTAATCAGCGAAATATATTATTATCAATGATAAAGTTTTAGAGCAGTGTTACAAGTTTACGATATCTAGTATGAATATGATGATAAAAGTAAATACATTTATATGTATGTTATTTTTCATTATCATTTGTTTAAGTTTATTACATAACTACAGTTTTAATTGAATTATTGCACCATGGGACCCGTTTATAAAAATTAATATGCTACGTTAATCTATACTAATATTATAAAGAGGTAAATTTTGTGAGGTTGTAGGGGGTAATATCTGGAACTTCTGGTCGGATTTGAAAATTTCTTTCAGCGTTATATAGCTCATTTATCGAAGAAGGCTATAAGGCTACATATCGTCGCGCTAAGACCGACAGGAGCGGAGCACCAATGAAGAATATTTCAAAATCGGGTTTTTATTTCCTCTTGAAAGCTTCCGCTGTATGTTATTGATAGCCCAGAGCATAGAATTATGAAACCGTTTACACTTACAACTTGACTACTCGCAGGTTTGTTACTCTATGGCCCAGAGTAATTATTCCAAGCTGGCAAAGTCGCGGGCAGAAGCTAGTACGTTCGCATTTATGGGGGGTGGGTATCGCTTACTGTGATAATATAGAACAACGGGGTTGTAAGAGTTTAAGGAAACCTGATGTTCGCAGTTCTGCAAACAATTTTGCAATTGTTTTTCTCTCAATTTTTGACGTGAAAACTTCTATAGGGGTGTTCAGCGGTATTTTGGCAGGAGATAAATTTATAATTTCGTGTCATGAGATGCTACGTTAGCATGACTGGCCGTATTGCGCGGCTTGCGTTAGACAAGCGACGCGTAGTATAGAGGCCTGTGTACATGTAATATTTATATTTTGTACTGAGATTGTGCAGTCGGGGATGTAAGGAGTGTCGAATAACATCTAAGACTTGAGACACTCAAGCCAACCTCACCTGCACGTGGTACACCCTGCTGAATAACGAACGAGGCAATGGCGATAGCGGGGTGGTAGGGTTATACAGCCTGACTGGGTCGCAACCACCATATATATGGCGAAAAAGCCCGTCATTGTGATTCGCTTCTGCGGGTCGCGTTTCGGGATCACCTTGTAAATATCCAGCTTTTCGCAGGCCGGCATGACAGCGGCGACCGGCGATGGATAGTGTGTCAGTCGGTGGTCGCCGTTATTTTTGGATTGTACTGTGCAGTTATTTTGGCGTGTTACAATAAAAAAAAAGACGTCTATCTTATGTTTGATTAATTAATAAACTGTATATGTGAAAACCAGACTAATAATAATAATTTCAATTTACAAATTATGAAATTTAAATAATTCACACTATATTCAATTTAATAATTCAAAACAGAACACAGTTATTCTATTGTATTGAGTTTTCACTTCTGTCGGAAGACTGCAGTGACTTCTAACAGCAGGAGATTTTTGGTAGAATCTTACTCTGTTATGTAGTATCTTTTATACCTTTTTCATAATCTTGTATTATTTGTCTCTATATTTTGTGAAGCGTGTGAAGTGAAATGAAGCGGATGGGAAAGAATACCACGTACCTAACATGAATCCTGTGATGCCACAAAACCTCCTTGGAAAGTTCTAACAAGGGGGCCACTATCTTTTTAGAAAATTGAAATAATCACAACGCGCTTGTATTATTTATTACCTATTTGACAATGGCAGTAGTAATCTAGAAGATTGATCGCGAAAAATAAAATAAATTGTAACATCAAGTGGACTTTGTGCTACTTCTTAGCATTATAAAAAATCGATTATTGGCAGTCTACTTAAATATAAAAACTATGACGTACAATTTTATAAGAACTATATTTATTATTAATCTTCAACGAAACCGGATTGTTTTTTTAATGTATAATTTATGTACAAGATGAGACGCAAATCACTAATAACTAAATATGACGTACGTTAGATTTAAATAATATGCGCAAATGTTATATTATATAACACAAGATTACGACCAAATTCGTGATATCTTGTATTATACAGTTATAATTCCATGAGCTATAAAGAGTGTTTCAAATAAATACATTATATCTATAGGTTAATTCTACAACTATTATATATGTCGGGGCGAAGGTAAAATATCGTCCCTGCAGAAGTATGACGTCTAACATACTGACGTTATGATTGTGATTTAGTCGATTAATCCACTAAAAACTCTAAAAGTAAAGTCTTTAAGCATTCAAGGTTAATTCTACAACTATTATATATGTCGAGGCGAAAGTGAAATATCGTCCCTGTAGAAGTATGACGTCATACATACTGACGACATGATTGTGAATTAGTCGATTAATCCACTAAGAACAATCGAATAAAACGGTAGCCGATACAGTAATATAACACTAAAGGTAGTTATAAATTATCTGTAGATGTGACTAGCCCTACTGTTTGAACGAGGATGATCAGTATCGAGTCGTCGGTCGCCCTTTAAGCATTCAGCGAAAGCTGACAGCCAATAATAATTAATCAAGATACATGAACAGCCGATTGGAAGTCCAACCAATGGTATCCCAGAACTGGGTAAATAGTGTAAAGATGCATGGACAGCCGATATTCTTTTTTTCTTTTTATATCATAGGAGGCAAACGAACATGTGGGTCACCTGATGTTAAATGATCATCATCGTCCCTAGACACTTGCAACACCAGAAGAGTCGCACCCTGCTGAATATCGAACGAGGCAATAGCGAAAGCGGGGTGGTAGGGTTTTACAGCCTGACTGGGTCGCAACCACCATGTATATGGCGAAAAAGCCCGTCATAGTGATTCGCTTTTGCGGGTCGCGTTTCGGGATCAGCCTGTGCATATCCAGCGTTTCGCAGGCCGGCATGACAGCGGCGACCGGCGATGAATAGTGTTTCACTCGGTGGTCGCCATTGTTTTTGGATTGTACTGTGCTTACCATCAGGCACAGTGCAGTAATTTTGCCATGCTAGTATTAAAAAAAAACGCGTTGCCACCCTGTGTTTAGGGGAGGGGGAGTGGGGAAGGGGCGAGGAGGAGGGGATGTGGGTTATCCGGTGCTCTCACTGACCGAACGAAACTCAATAATGCAAGCACTGTTACTTCAGGTCGGTTTTCTGCGAAAGGATGGTACTACCCCGAGCGAGCCGACCCATTCATGTTGAAACCAGTAATAGCTTCAACGTGGCTCTACCACCTCTGGACTCTAACTCCAACCAATGGCATCGCAAAACGGGTTAAATAATGTCAAGATAGATGAGGAGCCGATAACTTTGACCAATGACCTTTCAGGTCATTAGTAACTGCCCCGATATAGTTAATAGCACGAACGCAGGTCAATAGTAGCTTCCCCGATATAAGTTTATAATACATTTTGTGAGAATTAATGGACACATGTTATTTTTACATTTAAGAACTAAGAAACAGATTTTCATGAAATTTTACAGTGTACAAATACTTCATATATTAAAAGATATAAATAATTCGATTGAAGAACGCGTTACTTTGCGGAAATCCGTCTGCAAATATTATAGTGGATTATACTTTGCATATCCGCCTGGAATTGATGGGCCGCTAACACGTCTCACTGCGCTTCTCACTCGTCTCACTTTATCAGTGCGAGGTGTACCTGAAAATTTTAAATCTAAAACTAATAATAGAAAGGGCAAAATATTAGTAAATTAAACAACAAAAAGTAATTAAAACCCGTCCTTGGTTAACGGTTGATTTTTGACGTCGATTGCCACTATTGGTATCTTCTTCTTCTTACCCTTATCCCACATATGTAGGGTCGGTGCATATCGATTTACGATCGGTCGCCTGCTTGACATCAACCCTCCTTGGGATTATTTTGTTGTACCACTGTATTTATGATTATTATTATATAGTTACGAAGTCTGATGGGCTTTTTTAGCCTTACACGAAAAAGCCCGTCATAGTGATTCGCTTCTGCGGGTCGCGTTTCGGGATCAGCCTGTGCATATCCAGCTTTTCGCAGGCCGGCATGACAGCGGCGACCGGCGATGGATAATGTGTCACTCGGCGGTCGCCATTGTTTTTGAATTTTACTGTGCTTACCATCAGGCGTAGTGCAGTCATATTACCGTGCTGCTATTAAAAAAAACATTTTCATTTATTTTGTTCTATAGTATTACAACATATGATACTATTTTGAGTAATCTATTTTGCAATAAAATTATGAAATTTCTCTACGATTTTTTATAGTAGTCTTCGAGTGATTGAAATTCGAGTATATAACACTCGAGTTCATTAATTTACTAAACAAAGAAACTATGTTGAAATACAAGAGGACGAAATACTTAATTATTTTAACTCTCCATATACAAATTATATATGGCATTTCATAAATAATTAAGCCCGATGAAGCTATATACAGAGGCCACTCGGGCCAACGTCGTTAGTCAGTTTGAACAAAAAGGTATTCCTTCTAGTCTATGTTAAGTATTAATTGTTAATATTTTTTTAAAGGCTCAGC
The DNA here is from genome assembly GCA_015888305.1 of Antheraea pernyi. Taxonomy (NCBI): domain Eukaryota; kingdom Metazoa; phylum Arthropoda; class Insecta; order Lepidoptera; family Saturniidae; genus Antheraea; species Antheraea pernyi. The sequence continues at coordinate 100,655 of MU159559.1, read as the reverse complement.
TATTTCCAAAGGATTTTCAATTTACTGCATCGTGCATTTAACTTACTTTTGCTATTATCAAACGCTACTTTGCTATTTTTTTTACGTAGGTACGTGTGTAAAATACTAGGTAACAAAAAAACTAGACTTTCGCAGTATTAGCGCTGGTATAGAGGGATTATTCAGGAAACTGAAGGTGCGACTTTTGAGACTAAAAATGGAAATTGTAAAAAAATGTTTATTGTCGTTAGTGGACATGGGTCAGCTAGTATCTAGCCGGACCTGAGGGGATGGGTCGGGGGGCCCATCTCCTCATTGCACAGGTCCGGCGGACGAGGGGGGGCAGCCGGTGTGTGCCCAGTCTGCTCCTCTATAGGTAGGAGCCCGGCGGTCGCCTTCCGCCGGGCGGACCGTGGGGGCGGTTCTACAAGGTTGATTAGCTCGCACGATCCCTTGCCGCCCCCACAAAACGGTCTGTCGGTACACCGTGGGGTTTTAGTCCGTGCGACTCGGACATAACCCACCCTCTCCCCCGGGAGGGTGGCGTATCCATAATGGATTTCCCCACGTTTAAAAAAAAAAATTATCAATGACCTTTCAGGTCATTAGTAACTGCCCCGATATAGTTAATAGCACGAACGCAGGTCAATAGTAGCTTCCCCGATATAAGTTTATAATACAGTGAGAATTAATGGATACATGTTATTTTTACATTTAAGAACTACGAAACAGATTTTCATGAAATTTTACAGTGTACAAATACTTCATATATTATAAGATATAAATAATTCGATTGAAGAAAGCGTTACTTTGCGGAAATCCGTCTGCAAATATTATAGTGGATTATACTTTGCATATCCGCCTGGAATTGATTGGCCGCTAACACGTCTCACTGCGCTTCTCACTTTATCTGCGCGAGGTGTACCTGAAAATTTTAAATCTAAAACTAATAATAGAAAGGGCAAAATATTAGTAACTTAAACAACAAAAAGTAATTAAAACCCGTCCTTGGTTAACGGTTGATTTTTGACGTCGATTGCCACTATTGGTATCTTCTTTTTCTTACCCTTATCCCACATATGTAGGGTCGGTGCATATCGATTTACGATCGGTCGTCTGCCTGACATCAACCCACCTTGGGATTATTTTGTTGTACCACTGTATTTATGATTATTATTATATAGTTACGAAGTCTGATGGGCTTTTTTAGCTTTACACGAAAAAGCCCGTCATAGTGATTCGCTTCTGCGGGTCGCGTTTCGGGATCAGCCTGTGCATATCCAGCTTTTCGCAGGCCGGCATGACAGCGGCGACCGGCGATGGATAATGTGTCACTCAGCGGTCGCCATTGTTTTTGAATTTTACTGTGTTTACCATCAGGCGTAGTGCAGTCATTTTGTCGTGCTACTATAAAAAAAAACATTTCCATTTATTTTGTTCTATAGTTTTACAAAAGATGATACTATTTTGTGTAATCTATTTTGCAATAAAATTATGAAATTTCTTTATGATTTTTATAGTAGTCTTCGAGTGGTTGAAATTCGAGCATATAACACTCGAGTTCATTAATCTACTAAACAAAGAAACTATGTTGAGATACAAGAGGACGAAATACTTAATTGTTTTAACTCTGCCTATACAAATTATATATGGCGTTTCATAAATAATTAAGCCCGATGAAGCTATAGACAGAGGTCACTCGGGCCAACGTCGTTAGTTTGTTTGAACAAAACGGTATTCCTTTTTGTCCATGTTAAGGATTAATTGTTAATATTTTTTTAAAAGCTTAGCTATTTTCAAAGGATTTACGATGTACTGCACCGTGGACAGCTTGTCGTTTGATTTTTGCAGTTTGCAATTGTTTTTAAATACACTTTTCAAAGGGCTTTCGATCGACTTCACTATGTATTAGATTTAACTTACTTTTGCTATTATTATCAAACGCTACTTTGCTATTTTTTTTACGTAGGTACGTGTGTAAAATACTAGGTAACAAAAAAACGAGACTTTCGCAGTATTAGCGCTAGTATAGAGGGATTATTCAGGAAACTGAAGGTGCGACTTTTGAGACGAAAAATGGAAATTGTAAAAATTAAATCGGCGTGGTTTTAAACGAATCAAAACAGGTAACGGCAAGAGCCTTTGGTAGTAATGCGTCACTTGCTGCTATACTAACATAATCTATAAATATCTGTTGTTTTTATTAAATGTATTTGAGAAATCATAGAATATTTATTATCAATAATCTTTCTAAATATATAACAAATCAGTCTCATGATGTTTGTCGACGATGAACTTCGAATTTACTCAACTGATCTTCATGAAAGCTTGGCACCTATGTGTAATTTAGTACAACTTGAGATATAGGATAATTTATATTTCGATATTTTCGTAGTGAAAAACTACTTTAAGCGCGTTTAGCGGTATCTTTTTGGCAGGAGATTAATTTATAATTTCGCGTCATGTTATGCTAGGAAGTGTGACCGACCGTATAGCGTTTGCGCAGCTTGCGTCAGACTAGCGACGCGTAGTATAAGAGTCTGTGTACATCTAATATCGATATTTTGTATAGAGATTGTGCAGCCCATCATATGTTTGATTAACTAGAAGGTGGTAGAACCACGCTGTAGCTATTACTAGTTTCAGCATGAATGGGTTCGCTCGCCCGGTGTAATAACACCCGACCCACAGAACACCGACGGGAAGTAACAGTGCTTGTATTGTTGCGATTCATTCGGTCAGTGAGAACGCTGGAGGCCCACCTCCTTTCGCCCTTGCCCTTCCCCTTTCTCCTTTCCCCCCTATTATAATTAACAAATTATGAAATTTAAATAAGTTATAATCGATTTAAAATTTTAAAACGAAACACAATTTAATTTAAAAATAAAATTCTATTGTTTTGAGTTTTCACCTCTGTTGGCAGACCTTATGACTGTCTCGACTTTATTAAATTACAAAAGAATGTCAATGTTGCTTATTGTTTTTAATTGTAAATTTCATCAGTTTCAAACAGATGTCTCTTTAAATTAGTTTGTTGAGAGAAAACTGTAGGATCGACTGTTATAGATATTTCATAGATGACAAATGATTTATGGTTAATTAAATTATTTATTATTACTTATTGACAAATGGTAAAAAAAAGTATTTTTCTTAATCAAATGTTTACATATATCAAATATCAAATGTTTATATATATTTATTACAGTGGCGTGACAATTATAGTTATAAAACTATTGAAGACAGTTTTAGAATTTTTCGGAATTATTAGTATCTCTGGGCTGAATGTGAATCATGACTTTGATGCCTGTTCCCTGGTGCGCGATCTCGTAAGCATCCAGGGTCTGCTCCATAGTGAAGTGATGGGTGACAAGGGGCTTCACGTTTATTTTTCCACTAGCCACCAGCGCTAGAGCTGGCGGGTAGCTGAAAATAAATTTAAAGTTTGTTTATATTTATAATATTTATAACACTCAGAGCCTGTAATTATCGACCACCGATGTAACACTCTTTAAACACGATTCTGGTGGTTTTGAAGGAGTCTTAGTGTCTCATTTAGTGGATTTTATATTTTATTTGCAATCTTCTGTTATTTGACTTTATATTTTGTTTGTAATATTGATGGTGTTTTCCCCTATTATAATTAACAAATTATGAAATTTAAATAAGTTATAATCGATTTAAAATTTTAAAACGAAACACAATTTAATTTAAAAATAAAATTCTATTGTTTTGAGTTTTCACCTCTGTTGGCAGACCTTATGACTGTCTCGACTTTATTAAATTACAAAAGAATGTCAATGTTGCTTATTGATTTTAATTGTAAGTTTCATCAGTTTCAAACAGATGTCTCTTTAAATTAGTTTGTTGAGAGAAAACTGTAGGATCGACTGTTATAGATATTTCATAGATGACAAATGATTTATGGTTAATTAAATTATTTATTATTACTTATTGACAAATGGTAAAAAAAAGTATTTTTCTTAATCAAATGTTTACATATATCAAATATCAAATGTTTATATATATTTATTACAGTGGCGTGACAATTATAGTTATAAAACTATTGAAGACAGTTTTAGAATTTTACGGAATTATTAGTATCTCTGGGCTGAATGTGAATCATGACTTTGATGCCTGTTCCCTGGTGCGCGATCTCGTAAGCATCCAGGGTCTGCTCCATAGTGAAGTGATGGGTGACAAGGGGCTTCACGTTTATTTTTCCACTAGCCACCAGCGCTAGAGCTGTCGGGTAGCTGAAAATAAATTTAAAGTTTGTTTATATCTATAACACTCAGAGCCTGTAATTATCAACCACCGATGTAACACTCTTTAAATCGATTCTGGTGGTTTTGATGGAGTCTTAGTGTCTCATGTAGTGGATTTTATATTTTATTTGCAATCTTCTGTTATTTGACTTTATATTTTGTAATATTGATGGTGTTTTCCGTAATATAGTTAGGTTAGTATGAGTTCTGAGATGCAAAACTTCATGGAAAGTTCTAATAAGGGAGCCACCATCTTGTTAGAATATTGAAATCATTTTTTTTATGTCATAGGAGGGAAACGGATAGGTGGGTCTGCTGATGTCAAGTGATCACTACCGTCCATAGACACCTGCAACACCAGGGAAGTCGCAAGTGCGTTGTAAGTCTGTGTTGGAGGAGGGAAGGGGGAAAGGAGAAGAGGAAGGGGAAGGGAGTTTTGCTCTCGGGTGCTCTCACTGACCGAACGAAACGCAACAATGCAAGTACTGTTACTTCACGTGGGTGTTTCTGTGGGTCGGGTGGTACTACCCCGAGCGAGCCGACCCATTCATACTGAAACCAGTAATAGCTTCAGCGTGGCTCTACCACCAATCAAGCACCATTATAAGACATTTGTATTGGTATTACCTACACGTACTACAGTAATAATCTAGAAGATTGATTATCAAAAATAATTTAAAACACAAGAAACATTCGATCTAGTATTTAGTACAACTATATAAATCTCCGACCATGTTGTTCAAGCGAGCTTTTTTTTATAATTTAATTCATCATATTATATTATATCTCAAAAGAACAGAAAAAAAATGCGTACATTTTAGAATCGAGCATAAATGTCGACTATAGTTGTGTATGATCCTTTAATAAAAGTGCAAAAGATCACCATGAGTTTAGAAAATATTCAGTGAAGATGTTTCCTGTTCTCCATAATTAGCATTTCATCAAGTCTTTTAGGAGGTCGAAATGACCTCATGTATGTCTATTCCGTTGTCAACTATCAACAACAATGCTGTTTTTTGTTGTGCGGAAAACAAAACTTAAGAACTATCTACAAGTACGAAAACAAATTACATCTGACTACAAATGACGTTAAATATATATGAACTTAACATATATATGAGGTTCTTTCGACCTCATAGTATAACCCCTTGGATATTATATGTCCTAGAGAAAATCAAAGCGGTATCTGTTTGTTGCACATTTACTGATACCGTCATGAAAACAAAGGAGGATAGGTTCGGGGATGATTTAACGTATGCCCACAAAAACTTTGGAAAGCTGGATTTCGTATAAGACTGGCATGGTGTAAATACTAGAAACTGTGACAAACTGGTCGTCCCATGTTTCAGGATCAGTAAAACCAGTAGCAGTTAGTAATAATAGGTAATAATTTTAGGTTATACAACAAAGTATAACCTAACAAGGTTATACAACAAAATCCCAGCACATTACCGATTTATTGGACTATAAGTTGAAGCTCCATGCCCAATGGGTTTTGGTGTCGAAAGGTTATTATAGACTGTATTAATATGTGAACGATGGTGATGTCTGGAATTTACTTCTCTATGTGCATCCACGAAAACGTAAATAAGATAAACCAGATCGATTTTCTTGACAGTTCTCCTCAATAACTGCTTTGTTTGTCCAGACCGGTGGTAGTTTTGACGTTCATAATTGCTTTCTTGGGGCCTAAATTGGATAAAGAATTTTTAATTTTGATTGTGTACTAATAAATCTGACAATTCAATTGACGATCGTGATATCGGCTTGGAGTAATGTTATGGGGGGAGGTTATATTGTAGGAGTAGTTGTATGAAGGGCATATGCCACCTTGCTCATATTAGTAAAGGCAGTCATTGATTAAATTAAAAATATAATACTAACTCATTGACGTATCGAAATAGTCCTTTGATGTCGACCTGTCTGGCGAGCGCGCCCGCCAACGGTATCATCTGCTCTGCCTCCCCCATGCCTACCAGAACTGCTATACCACCAGACTTTGTCGCCTGGAACCAACGACTTATATGTTAAAACGACTTATATGTTATATGTAAACACGATTGAGTTTTTTGCCGGCTTTTCTCGATGACTGGGTTGTTTGTCGGAACCGGTGGTAGTTTTGACGTACAAAAATCCCTTCTTAGAGCCTAAATTGAATAAAGCATTTTTTGATTTTTGATTATATAAAAATTATATAGGCAATAATCACTACATATTATAAAACAAAGTCCTCTGCCACGTCTGTCTGTCTGTCTGTTGGCGATAAACTCAAAAACGAATGAACGGATTTTCATGCGGATTTTGATTAATAGATAAAATGATTCACGATAGAGGATAATAGATATATAATTTGGCGAGATAATAAACGACGCAGACGATTTCGCGGGAATCAGCTAACTTAATTCCGGTAAACGAGTTATAAGGCATCATGCTGTTGTGATTTGTCTATATACAAGCGGACTCGGCGGATATTGTCCCGCTACAATAATAAAGAAAAATCTAGAATCAGACCACAGCGCCACCTTCCGGGTCCAATTATGGATGTAAGCCATTCTTGAACCCACCTGAACACATAAAACAAATTCATCAAAATCTGTCCAGCTGTTTAGGAGTTCAGTCACATATATATATCGGAGGAATTACTGTTGACCTCCGTACCGTGTTATTGACTACATTGGGGGAGTTACTAATGACCTCAAGCGCCATTGGTTAAAGTTATCAGCTGTTTATTATTTACCCCGGTGTGAGACGCCATTGGTTGGAAGTATCGGCTGTTTATGTATAACTTGATGCCTTAAAAGGCGACCAACGACTAGATACTGGGCATCCTCGCTCAGACAGTTGGGCTAGTTACACCTACGGATAATTAGTCGCAACTATATTCAGGGTTATGTCTCTATAATTGGTTTATGTTATATTCGATTGTTCTTGGTGGATTGATTGATCAAACCATAACCATAACGTCACCATGGATGACGTCATACTTCTACATGGACGCCATTTTATCTCTGTTCCGACATGTATAAATATTAAGTGACTAATGCAATAGGATATGGGTAGCTTCAAGGCCTAAACGTACCAGTAACGACTGCCTCACGGTCTCTTGGTTTCCGCAAGCATCAAACACCACGTCAGGCTGTCCACCCAGTAGCTCGTGGATCTTCGCTACCACTTCGTTTTCATCAGCATCCGGAGTGACCAGGAGTGCATGATCAGCGCCAAGTTTCTCAGCGAAGGCAACTCGACTTGGTAGAACATCTATACATATATATAATAAGAGTGTAAATGTAGTGTGTCTGTACTTTTTATATTTTTGTAAAAAAAACTTGTTGCAGGTATCTAGGAATAAGTAATAACATACATTTCAATAATTTTTAGAAATGTCTTTCCGTCTGTCTATTTTTATGAACATGCTTCACTGTTAAAAGACCGCGTTCATGATAAAACCTCTCAAGAATATCATAAAGTGTATCCTCGAGTAACATTTAGTTTTCGTTTCATTAAAATCAGTCCACTCTATGTACTTTTTATATTTTTGTAAAAAAAACTTGTTGCAGGTATCTAGGAATAAACAATAACATACATTTCAATAATTTTTAGAATTGTCTTTCTGTCTCTCTATTTGTATGAACATCTCCGAGAAACATTTAATTAATTGGTTCAGTCTATCAAAAGTTATTGTAATCTTAATGACAATGCGACTTAAGTATGAGAACAGAGTAGATAAGTAAATAGACTTATTAATACACTAACTGGATCCGCGACTCCGACCGTGTGGAACCTAATGGTCTTGACAGCTTCACCGGACTACTGTAATTTTAATGGCGATGGGCTTAAGTATGAGAGAAAAGTAGATAAGTAAATAGACTTATTAATACACTAACTGGATCCGCGACTCCGACCGTGTGGAACGTAATGTAAAAAAACAGTGACAAATAAAATCATCTGAATATATTAAGCCCGTTTACATATTTACTTTACTCTTGTACTTAAGACGCATTGTCATTAAGATTACAATAACTTTTAATAGACTGAACCAATTTTAATGAAACCAAGACTAAATATTACTCGAGGATATGCTTAAGTTTTCTTGAGGTTTTATTATGAATCCAATACTTTAGCAGTGATGCGTGTTCATATAAACAGACAAACGGGTTTTAGTGTCAAAAGGATATTATAGAGTGGATCAGTATGTGAACGATAGTGATATCTGGAATTGACTCCTCTCTGTGCATCCACTAAAAGCTATTGTATGATGTATTGGAAATATATGTTAAAAATATGTACCCGATTGAGTTTCTTGCCGGTTCTTCTCGATAACTGGGTTGTTTTCCGAACCGGTGGCAGTCTTTGACGTTCATAAGTGCCTTATTAGGACGTAAATCGATGTTTTTTACACAAGGTTACACGCCGACGAAATTGCGAGCGCAGCTAGTTTAAAAATGAAATAAATTAATCCATCGCCTTGGCAATGGCATGACAATTACGCCATCTAATAGCAAGAACATGTAAATAATCGATCTATATATATTTTTGTTTTATTTAAGTTTCAACAACTTTTATTTTATTCACGAATGTTGTAAATTTTTTGAAGATTTTTTTGTTAATTTAACTAGCTGTTGCATAATATGCAAAAACTAAAGGTATAAGTTGTTAGTGTAATGTATTGGAACAACGTGTATACCTGTAATGAGGACTTTGTTGGCTCCGAAAGCTTTGGCAGCGAGCATCGTTACCAAACCAATTGGGCCTGCACCGAGGACTGCTACAACGTTCCCAGCAGTCACTGCGCCGCGACGACACGCGTGAATAGCCACTGAGAGGGGCTCTAACAGCACTGCTTCCTCCATAGTCATGTGGTCAGGTATTCTAGAAAGTTTATAATAGTACTGAAAGTCGTAGAAGAATTTCTTTGCGGCAGCATTATTGTTAGTATCAGGGCTTGAGTAAATGGAATTTTTGGTCTTGGTATTACTTTAGAAGTGAAGACGCATATATGTAAAGTGGCGACCAGCGATGCATTATTTGATATCTCCGTGATCACAGTTGATTTTACATTGCACTGTCTTTGTCATCAAGCTCAATTCCAACAATTGGCTGTGGACTGATATCAGGACTTTCATTGGGTTGTGATTGTGGATTGAGATTTAAGGTCTAGAAAATAGGAATGAACGGAAAATGTGCTTAGCTAGACGAGGAGGCTCCTGTAGGAGGAGGAAGAACGGTCAAGAGTTTGGGGACAATTCAGAGTTAAATTAACCTATTTATTGAGGAAGCTAAATATGTTATCAAACATAACGCTATGATATTTGTGAGCGGAATAATTTCTTAGTGGAGGTCTGATAGTGTGATAAACGAGAATATAAACGCAGGTAAGCCGTGAGGCGGTGCGGGGTATAGGAGGCAGAAGACGGGTATACCTCTGAGGGGGAAAGGGAATTGCCGAGAAGAACTATCACGTATATTGAAAATCAGCGGTGCCGTACCACTATTGTACTGCAGCATAAAGCGGAATGGGGGTGTCATTGTTAGACGTATCTAATGAAGTATGTGTACGTTTCCTTTATTTTTCTTGTAATTATGATGTTTTTTAACAATAAGAACGTTTTCTTTCTTCTTCTTTCTATATTAGCTAGATATCATGCCACACAATTATGTTATCTGTATGCTTTGAAAGTAATCCATAATTTTAGAAATCACAGTAGGGTCTCACTAAGCCGACACTATTTAAATCCAGGGGATGTCAAATTATTGGATTGTATTGAAAAGGTGTATAGAATTTTCGGAGGTGATTCTAATAAGGGTGCGCAAGCAAAGAACGAAAGTAGTTAGGGATGTGGGAAGCGTGATTACACTATGTGCAGGATTATTGGACGTACCAGTCTACTGAAGTACTGGATTAGTGAGACTCTATGGTTCAAAACTGTTTATGGTTATATTTCATGTGTAACAGAAGTTCTTCTTAAATTGCACAGGTTGACGAAGTGAATATATGTAATTTGAATAGAAAATTAACTCACTTGAAACAGAAGTCTGCAGCGTGCTTGTAATATCTGCAGAGGTTGCCGTGAATGGGTGGGGTTGCGCAGAAACGCATCTCCGGACACAGGTGGTAGCGGCCGCTCTTGCAGAACTCGCAGTATCTGCAGGGAATTCCGGGCTCGATAGCCACGCGGTCTCCTACTTTCAGATTCTTTACTTTGGCGCCGACCTATCGAAACAAATGTGAAAAAATAAATATAAATAAAAAACAACAATAAAATGTATTGTGTAGATGTGTCATTCAAAACGTTTTATTTAGGTATAGTTCCCTTAGATAGACTTTATTCAAATAAGAAAAATGTATAGTATCTGTATATCTGTGGGACAGAAATCACTCTATTGATAAAGTTGTTTTTTTTTCTAACTGACTACGCTATTGACCAAGCAAGGTCTTAACAGCTTCACCGGATTATTGTGGAACGCTTTACACGGAACATTAACTTTTTAAATTTAGTACAAATATTAACTTTCAAAGGTAGTCCGTACTTCAAGTAAGACACTAGACGAGTACATAGAAATTTTTTGTGCCGCCCAATCTGCTATAAAACAACTAAATATCATTGATTTATTAGATCTTATATTTACACATATTGCATTATCCAAGTTAGATAAAGAAAGAGTAAATTTGTTTGAACAATCGCATGGAGATATTAAATTACCCTCGTTTGAAATTATATCTAAATCTAAGTTTTAATTGTTTAGGTTTTCATAATTTTAATTCATGTCGTTCATACAGTCGATGCGATATTTGTAATCGCATGCATCATACGCAATTATATATTTATTCACAATGGTGTGAATTCGCTCCCGATTGCGCGAGTTCCGGTTGCCCGGTATCTGGGCGCGCTCAGTCCCTCAGCACTGCCGCTACTATTACGGCCGAGTCGAGCGTCGCGTACCGCGCAACAAACGACAGATCACCGCGGCTGCCTGAGTCATTAACCAGTCATTTCACTCGATTGCAGAACCCACACTAGAGGAGTTAACTTAACGTTTTTGGGAACTCGAGAGTATACTAAGTAAAATCATTTGAGTCCCGATAATTCGGCGGAGATAGAATCTTTCAAAAAACTTATTCACGCGACGATACCGGTCGGTACACAGTTTCTTTTCCTCTCAAATATGAACCTACAGAACTCGGTTTATCAAAAGGAGTTGCTTGCTCGCGATTGTTAAACTTAGAGAAACATTTAGGCGCTGACTCTCAGTTACGCCAGGATTTTAACGCTACGCTTCAGATAGATAAGGGATACCCCCATTTAGAAATCGATCTCGTGCCCGGTCCGTGTTATCATATTCCACATCATGCTATCTATTGACCTGATAAGATTACTACTAATAAGTTCTAGATACAAGTTGCAAAACAAATTGAAATAAATCGCTTAATGACATTTTATATACAGGGCCTAACTTACAGGCTAATATTTTCTATTTGCTCCGGAATCTTCGTCTCTTTGATATTGCCTTGACGATTATATTTCTTCTGTATCGTCCATCGATGAAGCCGAATATCATGAACTCACGCAACTTTTTAAGTCAGGCAGTTTTCATCTTCTTAAATGGGTTACCAATACTAGTGAACTAAGAATACGCATTCCAATATACCAACATACCAACAATATACCAACAGGGCAGCAAGAGATCGTTCTAGCTAATCCACCATGTAGAGCCGCCCCAACGGTCCGCCCGGCGGAAGGTGACCGCCGGGCTCCTACCTATAGAGACACAGACTGGGTACACACCAGCTGCCTCCCCTCGTCCACCGGACCTGTGCAATGAGGAGATGAGCCCCACGGCCCATCCCCTCAGGTCCGACTACGGTGGCGGGAGGAGTCGGGTAAAGCGCTGCCTTCTCCCGCCGGTCTTCCGTTGGCGGAGAGGGTCACTTAGAGGATCTATCTCGTGGGCCCTCTCCGCCGTCTCCTTCTGCGAGATGACCTCCTCGCAGAAGGAGGCCATCGCTTGCCAAGCCTGTTCGCTGCCGAGCATCACCGAAACCACACTCGGCAGCGACAAATCACGCCCTACCACCGCAGCCAGAGCCCGGCGCTGTCCCTCCCATGCAGCACACTCAGACAGAGTGTGCTGCGCGGTGTCCTCGTCAGCGCTGCACTCATGGCATGCGACAGTCGGCTCCCTGAGAGCGATACGGTGCAGGTACGACCCGAAACAACTGAGTCCGATGAGCACCTGCACCAGTCGGAACGTCAGGGAACAAATACTATATAAATCCTAGCTAATAGTATAAATGCAAGAGTTTATTCGTTACGGTTACACGCCTTAGTACTCGCCCGATCATCTTGGTATTCTGCATACTCGATGTTAGGGGTACAAAAAAAGCATAAGGTACCATGACAAATGTACCGTTTCTAAGGGACTTATCAAATTTATATCAAAAGCTAGTAAATAACGTAAATAGATGAGTCCGTACTCTTGGGAATTAAGTCTGCACATCTACCTATATTATAATAAAACTGTAGAAGGGCCAAATCTGTACATTAAATATTTTTTGAAAATTTTGATAGGGGTAGGCTTTGTTGTCGATATAGAAGCCAAAAATAACCCTTTTAAAATTTTTGTCTGTCTGTCTGTCTGTCTGTCTGTCACTCTGAAAGTACTGAACCGATTTTGACGAAACTTGGCACAGTGATAACTAATATTAC
>MU159559.1:49631-84263 GCA_015888305.1 Antheraea pernyi | reverse complement strand
TATAAAAATAAATAAATAAAATAGATAAAAATAAATATAAACTTATATAAATAGATTATAAATTTCATCAGTCACGAAAAGATGGCGCCTTAAATTACTTCGTTGATAGTAAACTGTAGGACCGAATGTTATAGGTATCTCATAGATAGCGCCACGTTTCAATTTTGTAAATAGTTTATCATCATTTTATTTCAACATGTTAATAACTGAGCCACAGCAACGCGTCGGGTCAGTTTTTTCCATAACATTTTTCACCAAATAGGAAACATTGTTTATGGTTGATTTATAATTTTTTTTTATGTGCTCTTAGCTTTTGGTGGAATCTTAGTCTGTCATGTAGAGGCTATTATATAATACTTATAATCTTGAATTGTCTCACGTTATATTTTGTAATATTGGTGACATTTTAGATAACATAGTTCGGTTATTGCGCACCACTGAAGTGGATGGCAAAATAATACCACGGAGCATGAATTCTGACCTGCCACAACAGCTCCCTGGAAAATTCTAACAAGACGGATATCATGTTGTTAATTCATTGAAATGATCGCAATAAACTGATATCGCTACCTATTCGACAAAAGCAGTAATAATCTACTAGAACATTGGTTGCCAAAAATAAAAAGTTAAAAGAAATACCAAAAAACAAACATTGTTTATAGTTGTTTTATAACATCCAATACATTAATTGTAAATTAAAATTCTATATATATATATATATTATTGTAGCACGGCAAAATGACTCCACTATGCCTGATGGTAAGCACAGTACAATACAAAAACAATGGCGACGACCGAGTGAAACACTATCCATCGTCGGTCGCCGCTGTCATGCCGGCCTGCGAAAAGCTGGATATGCACAGACTGATCGCGAAACGCGACCCGCAGAAGCGAATCACTATGACGGGCTTTTTCGCCATATACATGGTGGTTGCGATCCAGTCACGCTGTAAAACCCTACCAGCCAGCTTTCGCCCGTCATTGCCTCGTTCGTTATTCAACAGGGTGCACCACGTGCAGGTGAGGTTGGCTTGGGTGTCTCAAGTCTTATGATGTTATTTGACACCCCTTACACCCCAATATAAACGAATAATTAATTTATGAATAAATATTTTATAAAATAATGTGCAAAGGTTTATCATACGGTGGATTACTACCACCGTCTTTCTGTAAGTCTACTGAATATAATATAATCAACCGCAGCTTCGTACACGTCCAGTATTTTTTTTTTTTTCGAACTGACTACGCTATTGACCATGCAAGGTCTTAACAGCTTCACCGGACTACGTACACGTCCAGTACATATTAACTATTATCACTTCATAAGTGTTTTCTCTTTATATTTTATAATACACTAGCTGTGCTTGCGACTTCGACTGCGTGGAAGTTTAAGTAAAAACAGTGCCTCTACTTGTCTACTTTTATCTCGTACATGCGCCGCGCGCCGCGTCGTCATTAAAACTACAATAACTTTTGATAGAGTAGATCGATTTTAATGAAACAAACACTATGTTACTCCCGAGGATATGTTTAACGATTTTCTTTTTGAAGTTTAATTGTGAACCCCGTACTTTAGCAATGATGCGTGTTCATACAAATAAACAGATAGACAGACATTTCTAAAAATGGTTGGAATGTATTCTATTAGGTACTTATTCCTAGACACCTGCAACATTTTTTTTTCACGAAAATCTAAAAAGTACGGACACGTAGGATTTACATTCTAATTATATGTAGTATAGAAGATAGGAATATTATTATTAGAAATGTTAATTTCAAAATTAAATATATCAATGCATAAATAAATGTAACGCTCGAATAAAATAATTTATGATAAAAGCCATGGTTTTGTAATTATTTTTTTATTCCTAAACTTATTATTTAATAATAAGTTGGTTAATAATAAATAATTTCATGTTTTTATTATTTTGTCTTAGTATTATTTTAAAAACGATTACATACATACTTGTAGACTCACGTTCCTACTAAAAACGACATGCAACGTATTAATAGTCTACCAACGTTCACTTGTACATAATATGATATAAAAAACTTAAACAATGTAAACTCGAATGTATAAACAAACTACCAATATCCTTTTTTATGTCATGTATTCATAATATAAATTGACGTATTCCTGATACCCCTTATATTATCCATCACAAACTTGAAAAATAAATCATAAACGTATAAACTCAATTCGTTTTTAACTTCTTTTTTTTAATATTATAGGAGGCAAACGAACAGACGGGTCACCCGATGGTAAGTTATCACCGCCGTCCATGGACACTAGCAACACCGGGGGAGTCACAAATGCGTTGCCGGCCTTTTAAAAAAGTGCCTTGTAAAAAAGTGGTCTGTCATGTAGTGGATTTTATTTTTTATTCATAATTTTGTGTAATTTTTCTCTATATTGGTGTAAAACTGGTGGTGTTTTATGTGATATACTTTGTTTATTGTGCATAAGTGAAGTGAATGGAAAATAATACCGCGGACCATGAATTCTGAGATGCCACAAAAACTCCATAGAAAGTTCTTACAAGATGGCCACCATCTTGTTAGTTCATGGAAATTATATCAAGAAACTTGTAATATCGATACTCCCTTGACAATGGCAGTAATAGTCTACTAGAGGGCTGGTTGCCAAATATAAAATAGAAGAAGAATTTGTAATACTATTAACGACTCGATAATGGCAGTAATAATCTGAAAAATTGGTTGCCAAAAATAAAGTTAAAAAAAAATATCCATTACAAAATTGGGAATAGATTAGACATAGAGACGGAACTATAGATTAATTAATGTAGAATATTAAAGACCGTTACTTTCGCAGTTCCTGAACAAAAAAAATGCTGAACCCCATAAACCTTCTTACAGGCACAACGTAGTTTTTGAATGTTTACAAGTGCCTCATAAGACCTTAAACTGAACAAATAATTTAAGATTTTCATTCTATATAATAATACTCACTAGGATAGTTTTTGGCGGGACCTTGAAATGATATATGGTGGCTTTTATATTTTATTCAAAATCTTGTGTTATTTGACGTTATATTTTGTAATATTAATGGCGTTTTATTATTAGCGTTCGATTATTATGAACAAGTGAAGTGGATAGAAAATTAACAACACAGAGCATGAAGTCTGAGATGCCACAAAAACCTCTTGGAAAGTTCTAACAAGGGGAACACCATCTTATTAAAATATTGGAATTATTGCAAGACATTAATTAATTAAATAAAATTATTGTCTACTTGACAATGGCAGTAATAATCTGAAAGAATGGTTACGAAATAAAACATTTAAAAAAAACACTCACCAGCCTCAAGTCCTTTGGCTTGTACAAAAGTGCGGTTAAATTGTCTGTAGCCATTTTGAAACGTGTGCGTTCTGTGAATAGCTCCGACTTACTGTTTATGGGAAATAGATTGATGGTGTCAAATAAGTGCCAGTCTGATAAAGAAATAATAATAAATGCGGGTGTGAGAGGGGTGTCATCAACGATAATGTCCAACAGTATCACTATAGTTAATTAAAAAAAACAGTATGGAGAACAAGCACTTATTATTATTATAGTATGTTTTTCAACATCTCTGTTACTTAAGCTTTTGCTAAGCAACCGAAGTTAGCAAAAGTGGCAAATCGGGTGGAGTTCGATGCTCCACGGAGAGAAACCGTCGAACAATCCTTTTTTTTTTTTTTTAACGTGGGGAAATCCCTTATGGATACGCCACCCTCCCGGGGGAGAGGGTGGGTTATGTCCGAGTCGCACGGACTAAAACCCCACGGTGTACCGACAGACCGTTTTGTGGGGGCGGCAAGGGATCGTTCAGTCTAATCAACCTTGTAGAGCCGCCTCCACGGTCCGCCCGGCGGAAGGTGACCTATAGAGGGACAGACCGGGTACACACCGGCTGCCCCCCCTCGTCCGCCGGACCCGTGCAATGAGGAGATGGGCCCCCCGGCCCATCCCCTCAGGTCCGGCTACGGTGGCAGGAGGAGTTGGGCGAAGCGCCTTCTCCTCCTGCCTGTCCTCCTTTGGCGGAGACTGCCACTTTGAGGGTCTGCCTCGCGGGCCCTCTCCGCCCCCTCCTTCTGCGAGATGACCTCCTCGCAGAAGGAGGCCATCGCTCGCCAAGCCTGTTCGCTGCCGAGCATGGCCGAAACCACGCTCGGCAGCGATAAGTCCGTTCCCACTGCCGCCGCCAGAATGCGGCGCTGCTCCCCCCGCGTAGCACACTCAGACAGCGGTATCTTCGACAGCGCCGTACTCGTGGCAGGCGGTGGTCGGCTCCCTGCGTGCGATCCGGTACAGGTACCACCCGAAACAACCGTGTCCGGTGAGTACCTGCACCAGTCGGAACGTCAGGGAGCCCCACTCCCTGGACATCCACTCCCGCAGGACCGGGCGGACGGCGTCGTAGCTGCTTTTGAGAGCCAGTCTTCTAGGTTAGGTGGTAGAGCCACGCTGAAACTATTACTGGTTTCAGTATGAATGGGTCGGCTCGCCCGGGGTACTACCACCCTCTCACAGAAAGCCGACGTGAAGTAACAAAGCTTGCATTGCTGCGTTTCGTTCGGTCAGTGAGAACACCGGAGGCCCACCTCTCTGCCCCTTCCTCCTCTCTCCTTCCGCTTCCCTTCTTCCCCCTCCAACACAGGCTGGCAACGCACTTGCGAGTCCCCTGGTGTTGCAAGTGTCTATGGACGGTGGTGGTCACTTAACATCAGGTGACCCACCAGTCCGTTTGCCTCCTATGACATAAAAAAGGTGATCTAGGTCTAGCGTCTTTACCTTTTTAGAGCAGATTATCATATGGGCGGGGGGTTCCACAGGGGTCGGCCCTGGGGTCACTCCTGTGGAACATGGGCTACGACTGGGTGCTTCGCGGCGTGCTCCCATATGGAGCACGCCTCATCTGTTACGCGGACGACACCCTAGTCGTAGCCCGGGGGGGAGACTGGAGGGAGGTGGAGCGCCTGGCCATGATGGCCACAACCCTCGTGGTCAGGCGCATAAGGAGGTTGGGCCTCAGGGTAGCCCTCGAGAAGACCGAGGCCCTACTCTTTCATGGGCCTCGGCGGTTTTTGATGACATAGGGGATGGTAGGTCCGGGTAGTGATTACGTTAGCAATATTTCACTATTAAACCTGAACAAATTTAGATAAATATTTACGTAAGCATGGGAGGGGGGGAGTAAGAGCATTGCTTACTTTTGCTGGAGGCGACCTCCCAGGGGGAGAGGGTCTTGGCGGTGTCACTCGACATCGCCAACGCCTTCAACACCCTGCCGCATGGGGTCATACGGGAGGCGCTTCGATATTTCGGAGTGCCCCCGTACCTGCGGCGGGTGCTGGAGGCGTACCTCGAGGGTAGGGAGATCGCCTATGTGGACAGCGACGGGTGGATGGTCCGGCGGGCCACAGGGCGTGGCCCAACTTCCTCTAGGTGCTGGACGACCCGGGAGGAGATAACCCTCTCCAACACCTTCCCGGCGTCGTCCAGCAGGACGAGGGGCCGATACGCGGACGCGCAATCCAGAGGGCGGCCAGCACTATCGAGCAGGATGGCGCGTTGGAGATTTGCCATTGTCGGTCTTCCTCGTAATCCCAGTTTTCTCAGATGTTTATCAAGATTAACTGGGGTTAACCCGTCAACGGTTATTATTACTGGTTCTATTTCTGTGGGTGTCACCCTCCACATCTCCGTAACCCCGTAAGCCAGATCAAGATATTTCGTTTGCTTATCTGCTTCGGCTTTGACGAGCTTTTCACCATAGGGGATTTCGAGACAGTCATGCTCGGAAAGGTGGCTGCGGAGCGGGAGAGCGAGCGAACGATTAGACTCCACTCCCGCAGCTGACGAACTACGCGGTGGCGACGGGTAGGCGATGACCTCCGGCCGCCGTAGTTGTGACCTGGGGGCGATAGACACGAGCATGTCCGTCGCTCCGGGCAGTTAAACTGCACAGGGCCATGTGGTGGAGGTGCATTACGCTGATGCGACTCCCATAGTTCGTTAAGGAGGGTAACACCCATTTCTCCTTGAGGGGTTCATCATCTTGACCCCTCAGGCCGCAGTTTGGGCCTCTTAGGAGGGGACAACACCTGTTGGAGGAGTAGACGTAGTGTCGATTACCCAGTCCCTGCTCCTCCGGTCAAAAGGTGTAAGAAGGTACCATAGTCCGTGCGACTTGCGCATATCCATCCACTGTTGCCCGGCGAGATGGATATACGTTAGGGATTTCGCAATGGAGAAAAAAAAACGAAATATTAAGGGGATACTGATATCCACGAGAAATACCTTTGATTGCGTGTGATCCGTAAATACTATATCGGGCTTATTTGCTGCAATGGTTCTATCAGTGATGATGTTTCGGTCCCAGTAAAGCAGTGCGCGGTCATTTTCAAGCGCAGATTCTGGAGCGTACTGATAGTATGGCAATCTTAGTTCTATGAGGCCATACTTCAATGCGAGTTATTTATTTTTATTATTATCTATACATATAATCAGAATCAGAATACTATAAATATAATAGAATAATAAACACCTCAAGAAAATCATAAAGCATATCTTCGAGAATAACTTAGTCTTTGTTTAATTAAAATCGGTCCACTCTATCAAATGTTATTGTAACTTGAATGACCAAGCAACTTAAGCACGAGAGAAAAGTAGATAAGTAAACGGACGGGACATGGAATGAAATCACTATAACAGCATGTTTATACTTTATAGCATGTAACCACAGTTTCATCAGCTGGTAAGTTACTATGTGATCTAAGATGGTAAAAACGGTATTTAAAATTTATTAAGAAATATGGAGTATTTTAAGCTTCCGCTATGAAAATTAATAATTTTGTATAATTGGGAAATTATTATGTTTAGAGGCTTTTGAAAAGAAACAAACAATTGAAAAGATTGTCTTAGAAATATTTCAGTAATTCGCAGCAAAAACACACCACATTCATTTTTTTAATTTAAATTATTTTGACATTTTACCGATTTTAAGTAGCCGTTTCGAAAATTTAGCCGCCCATAAAATCCTGCGGGCTAGGCGCGGACTTTACGGGCCGAGGCCTAAATTCACTACTGCTTGAAGGTGATGCCTAGGCAAGTAGGCTTAGACAAAGTCTTACCACCATGCTATAGTTTCATTATGATGTTATCCTTCATCGAAAAAACTCATTAAACCTTATGCTGAGCTTATTCGCAACGGTTCGGATCTACATAAATTGAAATGATATCCGAGCACGATAATTGCTGAGTCATCGTGACAAAGCAAACTAAATATATTAAATGCAGCATTTAAAACCTTATTATTTAATCGATTTAATCATTTCACCATTCTAATCTATACTTCTATACTAATAATATTATAAAGAGATAAAGTTTGTGACGTTGTAGGAGGTAATCTCAGGAACTACAGGTCCGATTTGAAAAATTATTTTAGTGTTATATAGGTCATTTATCGAGAAAGGTTACAGGCTATATATCATCACACTAAGACCAATAGGAGCGGAGCAACAATGAATAATGTTTCAAAATCGGGATATGTTTTCCTCTTGAGAGCTTCCGCTGCGTGTTAGCGTTAGCCCAAAGTAACTATTCCATGCGAACGAAGTCGCGGGCAGAGGCTAGTTATACCTGATCAACAGTTTCCTACTTCCTGCCTAGCGAAGTAGGTACAATGCGCTGTCAATATTTTTAGCCGCTCTGGATATATCCATGTGTTCGGGCTTGCGCATAACATCGTCAAAAGTTTAACACAGAACAAGGTTAAATATCATCATGGGAATCTAAAATTGGTATTTCTTTATCCTTAAGTTGCCTCGATGTTTTATATACATGTAATATAATACGTATCTGGACCTACATTTTTAATCCGGGCAGTTATATTTGGAGCGGTCAAAAAGTTTGGTGAGGATTATAAGAGATAAGTAATGTGATCAAATTGTTCGTATTTTAAAATATAAAAAACCACTACATATTACAAAATAAAGTCCTCTGCCACGTCTGTCTGTCTATTCGCGATAAACTCAAAAACGACTGAACTGATTTTCCTGCGGTTTTCAACAATAGATAAAGTGATTCATGAGGAAAGTTTAGATATATAACTTGCTAGGGTTTTTTTTTTCTATTATCAGGGCGGATTAACGACCGCCTGGCCCGATAGTTTAAAATTAAAAAATAATTTCTTAGTGAAATTCATTTCGTGTTTTTTTTCAATTAATGTCACTAAGAGTAATGATTGATATCAAAGGTATTATCTATGATAAACTGTTAGAGTAGTGTTACAAGTTCACATTATCTCGTATCAATATAACGATAAAAGGAATTAAGTTCTTTAATATATTTGTTATTCTCTATTATCTGACTTCAGTGTTACGTAACTACTGTTATCTATTAACTAGCCGACCTGTGCCCACTTCGTTGGGCGGTAATAGGCATTATCAAGCTACAACTTTTCTCTAGAACTCAATCATATATATCTCATAATTAAAGCAGCGTTCGTAAGAAACTTTTTCGTTCGACTATTTTTCTCCGACTCCCCAGATATTACCCCCTACAACCTCACAAACTTTATCTCTTTATAATATTAGTATAGATTATAGATAATATAATTAGTTAATAGCTTCTGCCCGCGACTACGCACGCGTGGAATAGTTATTTTGGGCTAAGACACAGCGGAAGCTCTCAAAAGGAACAAATACCCAGATTTTAAAACATTTTTGATTGTTGCTCCGCTCCTATTAATCTTAGCGTGATGATATGAAGCCTATGACACTCATAAATAACGTGGCTTTATATTGGTAAAAGAATTTTCAAAATCGGTTTAGTAGATCCTGAGATTACCTCCTATAACGTCACAAACTCACAAACATTACCTTTTTATAATATTAGTATATAGATTATAGCCCCTGCCCGCGACTTCGTCCGCGTAGTAATAGTTATCTGGACTAACGCTGACACAAAGCAGAAGCTCAAAAAAAAACATCTCGATTTTGGTCTTAGCGTGATGATATAAAGCCTATAACCATTCTCGATGAATAAGCTATATAACACTGAAGGAATTATTCAAATCGGACCAGTAGTTCCTGAGATTACCCCTTACAACGCCACAACGTCACAAACTCACGTTTTTTTTTTTTTTTTCTCTCGAACTGACTACGCTATTGGCCTTTTTGGAGGCCTCTACAGCTTCACCGGACTACTAAGGCGAGCGCTTAAGGCACTCAGCCGATTTTATTCGGGTAACTAGCTCAAGGGTGCACGGCACACCTCGGCTTGGCCGTTACCTGTTGCATGCAATTCGCGATCTATCTTAGCTAACCTAAGTTAAGCTTAAACTATTCATACAGATATGAGTTATTGAAACATGCATGTGTACCAGGCATGCGTGTCTCAATAACTCTTATGTGTATTTTGTGTCGGAAAATTTTTTGAACTATTTCAGTTCGATACGGGTAAAAACAAAAAGAAAAAAACCCATCCACTTTTTATGTGTAAGCGTGTGAGCGTGCACGTGTGTGGAGGTGATATGTGTAGTGTTGTTGCAGTGATGTATTGGTGAGTCACTGTATCGCGCGAGCAGCGTACTCAAGGGCTCCACGCCGAGGGATCGGACCTAAACTCACAACGTCACAAACTTTACCTCTTTATAATATTAGTATAGATTTGCAAGAGCATTTGTGGTGTAACTAATATGTTTTTAAATAATTGGATGTTCACCCTATGTTTTAGCCTCAGTAAAACCAGTAATCGTTAGGTTAGGTTTTATAACAAGTCCCGAAGCATATTACCGATATATGAACGATAGTGATGTCTGAAATTGTGACGTATATCGCATGATCAAGGCCAACGCACTCATACTTCTCCAACACTCAACAACAAGATGGTCACAGACGCCGCAAAATATCCAAGCTCAGTTAAACGGAAAAGTCATCGATCTAGAGATATATCTGCGATCAAAACGACATCTATCAATGGGTGCGTTGAATCAATAAATAGATAAATCGTTAACTGAGATTACAGAAAGTGGTTGGGAAATTTGGTCATCGTTTATATTTTATGGTGTTTACCATAAAATATAATCGCAATTCTGCGTTCTACTATTACAATGATATTAAAATATCATTATGATATAATAGGGTAATAACTATATTTTATATTGTACAGTCGATAGCAAAAGTATGCATATGTTTGCACATGGTCGGGTTGATAGTTTTTATGCGATCATGCCAAAGAGAGCTGCATCCATCCTATACAGACTTCGCGATAGTCCAAACAAAATAATGAAAGCACTCGTAGACATATAAGATAGTCCTTATTTGAAGCATTGGGTATCGGTGATTATTTAATTTACTTTAATTCAACTAAATATTAATATACATTTAATGTCTTATTTTAATTAAGTGGCTTACTAATTTTATTTATTTTTATAAAATGGAGGGTCCATTTTGCTGCCTGTGTTGCCTTGTAAATAAATGAATGAATGAAAAAATTACGAGGTACCAAAGTTTGTAGGAATGGATGGATATTTGTCAAATTTCGTGCAAAAAACAACCGATTTTGATATAACTTTACAGTAGCATAGCTTGTGCTATAGGGTAATACATATGTTATAATTTATAAATATTTTGGATTGGTCAAAATTTAAATATATAAACATCCAGTGTCTTGATGTATGTCCGATGAACTTCGAAACTACTGAACCAATCTTCATGACAGCTGGCATTCATGTATAATTTGGTCCAACTCGGGAGGTAGATTAACAATTTACAGGGATGTTATGGATATGATATTTCGGTTTCGGATACGGATATAGGGCTTGAAATCGGTTACGGTTACGGATATGTAATTATTTCGGATTATCTGTTAGTTTCGGTTACGGATTGAATTGATTGAAGTAAAATATAAACACAATTACTATGCAATAATTTGGTTTTATAAATCAGTCATATTAGGTAAGTAACTAGCTAACCCGCGCAACTTCGTCAGCGTAAAATCATTTACTACCGGTTTCTATTGTATTTCCAAACTCGAAAAATCTTAAAAACCTAGAACCCGATTGCACCGACACCAACCGTTTTAAATTGAGTAACCAAACAGTTCAGCGACCCACTCAAACACATAATGTCTTCCCAGTACCCTCTGGATAGCTTCTGTGCTACTCACGACCGTGCCCTACTTTTGTACGACGTACGACGATTTAGAACATATAATGAGTATAGTCGGCTATCCGTAAAAGATAGATGTATGCCACAGACATTTTTTGTAGATCTATATTGTCTCTGTTGTTTCATCATTTACACCTGGCTAAAAAGAAAAAGAAAAATGTATCATGTCATTGTCATTATAATATCAAGTCGTCAATACATTTTTCAATGGACGTCATTTTCTTTTATTTTAACCTATACACACAAAAGTAAACCTTATTACATTTACCCAACATACATTGTTATATCTCAAAAGGATTAGGCAGCGTTTTCGATGTAATCTCACAGGCCGTTTGAATGTTTCCGACTTGTCCAACAATTATCGTTATATTTCAATCAATCTACACAAAACCTTGACAAATGTATATACTAAAATGTTCCCCGTGAATTACTTTATACACTGGTGAAAACCGTTTGTAGATCCGTCCCGTAGTTTTTGAGTTTATCGCGAACAGACAGACAGACAGACGCGGCAGGGGACTTTGTTTTATACTATGTAATGATGATGATGATGATGATAATGAAGTTACTTATTCTGGACACTGGAGAATCTTTACATAAACAGTTTTTTCTAAAAGGAGAATTAAAAAGGTTAATAGAATGACTAGGATATCTAGAAAGAATGCGGAATCCAAACATGCTCAGTAATTCAGGGCTATCTATATAGTTGTTGAAGAGCTTAAACAATAAAACTAAATCAAGAATGTTTCTACGCTCTCTTCCATGGTTTCAATTTTGAATTGCTTTAATATATTACGAAAGCTAAAATCTCTTTTGTTGGTACCTAAGGAATAAGCTAAGTGCCTAGCAAACCGTTTATGTATTCGTTCTAAACGCTAAGTATGTGTTGCGTAATGTGGACGCCATCCTACTGCACAATATTCTAAGGTGGTTCTTACTAATGCATTATATATAAAAATCTTAGTTTTAGGATCTTGAAATCGTTTAGAATTACGAATAACGAAGCCCAGTATTCTACTTGCTTTTGTAATTAGATTCTGCAAATGAGGTAAAAAGAAAGGCTACGCTCTAATAACACTCCTAGATCGCGTACGAGGTCTTTTGTTTCTAAGATCGTCCCGTGCATATTATATTGAAAATAATTCACAGTATGTTTACGCGTAAATATCATTTGATTATATTGAGCTTCATGTCATTTTTGACGCACCAATCAGGTTATTTATATCCTGTTGTAGTAATTCTGCGTCATTCTGTGACTCTATTGCACGGGCTATTTTCAGATCATCTGCGAACATGAATGGGGTAGAATGAATTAAGTTTTGTGGCAGATCGTTGATGAATATATTAAATAAAACCGGACTTAAATGTGAGCCTTGCGGAATACCTGACGAAATTTTAAATGACTTGGACGTATACCCATTGTTGTAATTGTACCGTAGTTAATGATTAAAGTAATAATTTTGTGTTTAGAATAATCCGACGTAATAATTATTGTAAACCTATTAAATAAATAAAATAATTTTTTTTATCCAAAACTATTGAATCGGTTACGGTTACGGATATATATTTATTTCGTATATCCGATAGTTTCGGTTACGGTTACATAGCTCTATAATATCCCTAATAATTTATATTTCAATTAACGACCTCAATATTTTTTAAATTACAAAATAAATTATTGTCAATATTGATTATTGTTATTAATGATAAGTTTCATCAGTCTCGAACAGATGGCAAGTTACATTAGTTTGTTGACAGAAAACTGCAGGACCGATTGTTATAGATATCTCTTAGATGGCGCCACATACTTACTGTAATTCAACGTGTAATAAAATAACATAAATGAAGTAACTTTGAAAACAAATCTTGCCATACATCTTATGGTGTGCTACACAAACGGTTAGGCTTTCACAAAAAACATGGTATTGTGTCAGACGAAGTTGTGGACTGTTACAAGTCCTACAAATACCGAAACTTATTAGGTCCTTTGCTGGGAGTATACTAAAATTGAGTTAAATTAATATGTATGTAATTTCCGTAAAATGTTATCACATATCTAACTGGTCTCAACCGATCGGTTACCGCGATTTGCTAAGTGCAAACATTATTTGTTATCTCAAATTATTCAAAATAGCAGATACGTCAAATTGTTTATTCGTATATATCTTAAATTATACCGAAAAACAACACAATCTATGTGATAAGGGATGATAACCTCTTTGTACGGAGTGCGATATTTAAAAAGAAACCAGACATTTCTAGTTTGTATTATTCGAATGTTTATCGTATATAGCCAGGTACATAAAACTCTTGTACGCAATCTTGACATAGAGACGTCCTTGTCCGATATCATATTTTTTGTAAAGATAATAACGTGACTTTAAAGTGTGGTCCGAGATTTTTTACACTTGATAGCTCTAGCATTTACAATCTCATCGGCAACACGCAAACGCCAAAGAAACGTACAGGTGGTGACCCCGACGTGATATCCTTAGACGCCCGACGTGATCTCCTACCCAGTGGAGTATTCATCACGTCAAGCGATGTGATAGCGCTCTCACGTCAATCTAAAGATTCATCATAACCTTTTTGTTCACCGAAAGCTCCTACTTAGTTGTAAGGATTCGAAACTAAGTCGATTAATGCAGTATCTTAAACGCTATCAATTAAGCCAACATTGCTTTTATATTACTGAACGAAATCATTTCTAATGCATGCCTGGTTAGCAAGAATCTTTAACTTAGAAATCTGCCACCAAGCTCTGGAAACTTTCCGTATTTGAGAGCCAGTTTCTCACTACTCTTAGAACATTTGTAATAATATGTATCATGAAAAGATTAACCAGATTGAGTTTCTTGCCAGTTCATCTCGTTGACTGGGTTGTTTTTCCGAACCGGTGGTAGCTTTGACGCTCATAAGCGCTTTTTCAAGGCCTAAAATGAATAAACTATTTTTGATTTTAGTGATCGGCCCATTGTCTACATTGGACCCTAATATGGAGTCAAACTTCTTGCCACACGCGTATTGTCTCTATAAGTATTTTACAGTTATATGTCGATTCTAGACGTAAGGAGCGTCAAGTGCGACGAATAAAACTTAAAATTAAGGGTTTGGTATTTAATTAAGGATGGTAAAAAATGAGTGTACGTGACAAACACGATCGAATTTAAAAAAAAACTAATTTGTTACTTACTTACATTGAAACCAGATGTCAGCACGGTCGCGCGCTCGAATATACATAATTAATTCTATTGTATGATTTTTATTATCATTAAATTTAATCTTTTTATTAATTTTTTTAACCAAATATTGTTGATTGATTTGTTTATAAACAATTTATTGACAAAATCAAAAATATTTAAAAACCAGATGGTACAACTACCTGACGCCATATTGCCGTAACGGACTTCCGTTGCATTGTCGTCCAGTTACCCTCTAGTCGCGCCTAAAGAAGTTATACTTCAAAAAATGTATTTCTAAATTGTTTTACTGATAAAACTAAAGCTCATCTAATGACTATTAAATAAATTTGAAAAAATAAGCTTAAAAACAAAGCCAAAAAGGGTACTGAACTGATAGAATACTTGATTTCACCTTGAGACCATGTATGCATAATTTCACGATGATCGGTTGTGTAGCTCACGAGTGAAAGTGTAACAAACAAACAAACTCACATTCGCGTTTATAATATTAGTTCGGATAATGTAAAGTTTGTTGAATGTGCTAAACTCTGGAATTATCAGTGAGATTTGAGAAATTCCTTTTTAATTTTATAACCCATTTCTGTAATATATTTATCAACCAATCAATTTTGGATGAACATTTTTAATGTACAGACACGGCGGTTCTATAATTTTATTAATAGTATATAGCAGTGGTCAGCAAACCGCGACATTCCTTAATTGCGGCCCTTCCACAAAACTTTTAGTGCAGACAAAGAATGTTATCTATTAAATTGCATGTACGAGACGAGTAAAAACTTTTGAAACGGAAGCAAATTTTAAGAACACGAGAGTAGGATGGTCGCTCGTAAAAAAGACATTGCGCAAAGGCAAGCTCGAGAGCGTATTTTTAATCTACTACATTTACTAAAGCGAAGCTTAAGCTTAAAAAGGCTCTGTGAATAAATCACAGTTTTGTATTGCTCTTTTGGATGACAACTTTGTCGACCACTGCTATATAGAATTAGAAAGTATATGTTTTTGATAATTTTAAACTAACATATTCTTTTCGTCTTTATTGCGTAATTGTAATATAGTTATATAACAAATTTAAAAAAACTATAAATTAACTCAATATGCTATAAGATTTTATCATCGAGTATATGTGTGTTATTATAAACATCATGGCAATTATTTGTATACATTTATGACCTTTCAACGATCTACAGTATTATTCCAAATGTACAATGAACAAGAAATACAACATTCCAGATTTTTTTTCTCAAATAAAATATAAATTATTAAAAACAATTATTCGAGCTTATATTTTCTGGATAAGATGCTTTATAATAAAAAATAATTTAGGGCAATGAAACGATGTGTTTAATTTAAGCAACTTTGTCCGAGTTTCATTGGAATAAGTATAATGAATATTGTAGAAATTTATAGTTTTGTTATTTACTGTACGGTAGTATTAGGTTCCATGGCGCCGACACATATGTTGCTCATACGTGTAGGCCCGTGTGATGATGCTCAAACTACGGTAGTTAAAGTAACCGAATTTAGTATAACGACGAAGACCTACGATTCATCTTTGAGTGGAACGCTGAATATATCTGATGATATAGAAAACGGATGGCGAGTTAAGGTAAAATTGAGTTTATCGTTCTGTAACACGTTGACTACCAAAATTGGTATACCTCGTAGTTTCTAAACTTGCCCAGAAAACTCACTACGAGTCTTAACTTTACTTGCACTATTTGTGCGTGCGCTTCGGTATGCGCAGCGTATTGTTCCACTGAGGGCGATCCGGACATATCGCGTGTGTTCTCGGCGGTGGGGTTCCCGCGTGCCGGCTCCCTGTCCTGGGAGCTGGAGGCCGAGAGTGCTCGCCGCCGTGTATGAATTCGCGACGGCGAGGAAACGCAGTGGGGAGCCTCCGGCTCCCAGAGAGATAGAGAAAAAGATACGGCGGTTGAGGGAGGAGGCCGTAAAGCTGTGCAGGACCTGGCGGACGCGCGATATGGGTACGCGATACGCCGTCTGCTGTGTTCCAGTTTCAAATATAATTACTAAATTACAAATATAACTACGACATATCTTGTACCATGTTTTTCTTCCAGAAACAATATTTCTTTTACTTCTTGGTTATTCTTGATCAGTATTTACTAAATTACTATTCTTAGTAACATAATATCAGAAATTTTGGCGGGATCTTAATCTGTCATATAGTGAATTTTATATTTTATTAATATTCTTGTTCTATTTGGCTCTATATTTTATAATATTGGTGGTGTCTTACATGATATAGTCCAGTTATTGTGAACAAGTGAAGTGGATGAAACATAATATCACGGAACATGGATTCTGAGAATTCTCTGGAAATTTTCGACAAGACTGGTACAAACTTGGTAGAACATTAAAATGATTGTAAGAAACCTTTAATGTCATTACGTACTCGACAATGGTAGAAATAATCTAGAAGATTGGTTACCAAAAAATAATAATAACATAATATCACGAAATCAAAATGGCTTCCCAGCTCAGTTTCATGAAAAGTCGCGTGTAGTCAACGTGTTAACGATCACCCTCAAAATGACTACAGTACCTGGTATGCCTCAGTGATATTTTCAGATGAGGAGAATAGGGCGAGTGTTACTATTTTGTCTAAAAACGAGATTAAACTTTCCGATTTCTTACATGTGGAAATAAACTTAAAAGTATACACAAGCGCTCTAAAAAGTGACAAAATGAAAATAATTATATCTCGTAGTGGTTGAGCTGTTTGACCGGTGGAATATCAA
This sequence comes from Antheraea pernyi, assembly GCA_015888305.1. Lineage (NCBI taxonomy): Eukaryota > Metazoa > Arthropoda > Insecta > Lepidoptera > Saturniidae > Antheraea > Antheraea pernyi. The sequence continues at coordinate 67,121 of MU159559.1, read as the reverse complement.
TTTGAAGTCCGCAGGGTCGAACACCGGCATGTACTAAAGAATTTTTCTGAATTCGCGTAAATGTACTAATTTAAATCGGTAATACTATCGGCTGACGGTGAAGGAAAACATCGTGAGAAAACCTGAACCTGGAAATGTTCTTGTAATTCCACCTTATATGGGAATATATAGTACTGTGGATTTTTGCCTGTGTTTGAAATCGCCAGACCGTCGTGGGTTGGCGTGGTGATTATGCCCATAACTTTCTTCGCAAAGAGTCCTACAGTGGATCTCTTACAGGCTGATGATGATATCCCATTAAAATAAAAACGAGAAAGTTTTAGAGATTGGGATGGCTGTTTATTTGTCTTTCACGCAAAAACTAATGAACGGATCGAGAGTAATATAAGCTATACATATGCCATAATTGACTAAGAGTTTTAAGTAAATTTGAAAGAATTCTGTGCCATATCGAAGTTATTTCGGTGCGCGCTATGTAATTAGTTAGAGTTATACGAAGTAACACGGTAACATCAAATTGTAAATTGTAAACGTAGACGAAGTGGCTACCAATAGATTTTATATGTATATTATAACCTATCTATATCTATCTATAAGTGTATATAATAAGAATGTAAATCTATTGTGTCTGTACGTTTTGTAAAACTGTTGCAAGTGTCTTGGAATAAGTAATAGAACACATTTCTATCATTTTTGAAATGTCTGTCTGTCTGTTTGTATGATCACTGCACTGTAGTACTGGGTTCACAATAAAAAAACACTAAGAAAATCATAAAGCATATCTTCGAGTGTAACTTAGTCTATGTTTCAATAAAATCGGTTAACTCTATCAATAGTTATTTTAATTTCATCGACGACGTGACTTGGTACGAGAGAAAATTATGTAAGTAAATGGACTTAATACATTCAGATGATCATGTTAGTTACTATTTTTTTACAGAAGTTCCATTCCATTCTATAAAAAGTTATTGTAATTTAAATGTGTGCTCGAGTTAAGTACGAGAGAATAGCAGTAATCTATACTAATATTATAAAGCTGGGGGGTTTGTTTGGTTGAACGCACTAATCTCAGGAACTACTGGTCCGATTTTAAAAAAATCCTTCAGTGTTAGATAAGTCATTTATCGAGGAAATATGTAAGCTATATATGATGATAAGACCAAGAGGAGCTGACCACCAATGAAGAATGTTTCATAATCGGGGTGTTTTTTCCTTTTGATAGCTTCCGCTCCGTGTTAGCGTTCGCCCAAAGTAACTATTCCGCGCGGACGAAGTCGCGGGCACAAGCTAGTTTCAAATAAAATTTGTCATCATATAGATAGGTACCTTCATAATTATCGTTAGTGTAAATGAATCATACAATATTTTATAGAAGTTGGGATTTTATACCAAAGAAAATGTAATATTCTTGACTCTTCCAGGCAACTATGCAGAAATGTCAAGACATTCGTAATACGGACACATGCGATTATTTCAAATCTTATGAGTTGGTGAGGAATGGTTGTGGTGAAGAGGAAGAAGACGATCACGACTTGTATCTGATGTTATTTCACTACACGAAACCGAGGTAAATAATCAATTTAATTAATTTGTATGTGACCAAAATGTTCTATTTTTTGAAGTAAAATTTCTTAAGGCGCGACTAGGACGAGAACGCAACGGAAGTCCGTTACGGCAATATGGCGTCACGTATCTGTACCATCCGGTTTTTAAATATTTTTGATTTTGTCAATAAATAGTTTATAAACAAATCAATCAAAAATTTTGGAAGAAAATTAAATTGAATAATAATGAAAATCATATAATATAATTAAAAATGGGCGCGCTAAAGTGCTGCCATCTAGTTTCAATGTAAGTAAGTAACAAATTAATCAAAGCTTCATTATCTGTAGTGCCAGCTGTCAGCTAATTCGGAACTTAAATAATAAGTTTTACTACAATCGCGTGTGACGGTTACACGCACTCATTTTTTAAATACCTTACAGGTTTGATCTGTAGATGAGGAAGTTGGCTTAATGGTGTGTCGATCGATCTAAGTTCGAATTCTCGCGAATAAGCCGGTGCTTTTCGTAAAGGAAAACATCATGACGAAACTTGGCGTGTACCACCCTTTGGTACAACATTTAATATATAACATTATTGTAATGCAGCAAACTTTATTAAAATCATAGAAACTGCTAACTACTAAAATAACTGACACAAGCCGAACCTTCACACTTCGAGAAGATCTCGAAGCAAAGACTAATATTTAAAAATATTAATATAATGCTATACTTTTTGCATCAGTACACATAGCATGGTATTGGGGGTGTTTTATACGTCAGCCTGGCTAACTACTATCCTCAAATCTAAAGCCAAGCAACTATGAGTGTGTTCCGACAGCTGCACTTAAAAGCCAGTCTCCCACTAGGTTTAGTGTGTTTACCATCTTAGACCACATAGTCAGTTAACATCAGATGATGTTATAGTCAAATCCTAGAACCTATGAAGTATAAATGACCCCTGGCTTTCAAGTTCAGCTTCAGAAACACGGATGTAGAAGAAAAAAAAGCCCTAATAAACAAGGGGCAGGAGAAAGATCGCGCGTCCTGACAGTCCATCAATCCCAGGGATTGACCTTCAAATCGGTGGTGATATTGTAACAAAAAGGTAGAAGGATGCAAATCCATACCAATACCCGTGTCTACTATACTGACGTGACTGACGACGGAATTAGTACGTCTATACGTACGTAGCCGTGGACGCTTCAGCGCGGGTCATTGTGAATTGTAAATTAAAAATGGTTATAAAAGATGATAATGAAGCCGCCATAAAGGCCTTAATTAAAAATCCGATGCTTACTCATAAATAAAATAACAAAGGTTAAGTACCATAGTTGAGTAAAATAATATTAATGGTCGCTCACTTTATAGGCTGCACTACATTTAAAACGATTTTTAGTTTGATTAATATACCTAATAAACGAAAGCAGAAAAAAGTGCGGACCAAGAGTCTGCAGAAACAAAAAAAAACACGAATTCTTGGCGACAGATTTTGAACTGAGCATTCGTAGCTAGTCAGGGGGGGGGGCACTAGAAAACCCCCTACCACCATGCTTTTATCACTAAAAACTTAGATTTATTAGGGGTTTCGGACCCCTGTCCATCAAAGTGGTGTTATTGAACTGTCATCGTTTCATCTACGTCATAATCAAGATTTTCCTATTTACAATAGATTTACGTGAAACGTTCCTAACGGAATTCGTAATACAAAATACTAATTGGAAACGGAAATTTCAAATCGTGCTCTCTTCGCTCATGACCCTTTACATCATTGCCCTTCTTTACGGATAGTCAAGTTGTGATGGTCTAGTGGTTAGATCGGTGGAATATTAACCCAATATTCACTGGTTCGAACCCCGGCGTGTATAAATGATATTTTTGAAATTCACGTACATTTTCTAATTTAAATTGGTAACACTATGGGTTGACGATGAAGGAAAACGTTATGAGGAAACCTGAACCGGACAGTAGTCCGGTGAAGCTGTTAATACCTTAATGGTAGGTCAATAGCGTAGTCAGTTGGAAAAAAACAAATTTAAATATTCAATGTTCTTGTAGTACTACTGTATGAGAGAAAACATAAAACTGGATTTCTCAAAGTTTAAAAAATACGTCATGGGGCTGGCGTATATGCCCACACCTTCCAAGAGGAAGAGGCCTATGGTCCTGCAGTGATCTTTTACAACTTGATAATGTTACAGACTGTCGTGCCCTTTGAAAGCTGGTAACTACAAAATGATTCAATATCCAGTTTTCACGGAGGATAATTATCTAACAGTACACGAATCCAAGATATCGACGAGCATCTTTGGATACACGTATAAATTGGAAGGATACCTTGGGGATACTGAAAAGGTATTTCTTTATCATTTATAGGTTATATTGCTTGACCCCAGTCTCACCTGATGTTTAAATAACGATGTGATCTATAATTATAACGCGCTAAGTCTATAGAATTGGCAAAGAATTAACTTACGGTATAAGATGCTATAAGAATACTTTGCCACCGTGTTATGGTTTTTATCAAGTATGTGCCAGCGTAATCACATAATTACAAGATTTTCCAGTAGGAAATAAAATATGTGACGTCGAATATTGAGTTCTAAACGCGTTGCTAGCTAATTCATGAATATTTCGTCTTATAAAGAGCTTGCTTTTATCAGTATCGTATATTTTGCACCATACACTGTGTTGGAATTATGTGTCGCTAGTTTCATTACTATACCTTGTGTCGTTTGCATTTACTATTGTTATTCTTGAAGTCGAACAAATAATATCTTATAGTGAGTAATAAATTATAGTCTAGTAAGTTACATTTCCTTAAAGTTGAAAATCCAACTATTGTTTCGTTCATTTAATTTTGTTATGAGAAAGAGTAGCAAAAAGGCTAGTCCTCGTACCGGTCAGTGGTCATTGTAACGTTTAGCTAGTTATGTGGGGTTTTGAGAAGCGCAGTTTTAACTATAGTAAGGAAATAGGTCAGATTTCTTAAGTTCTTTATAGGTTCAACTCTCCTAATACTAAATGACGATGTGCCCTAGAATTAACACCCTACATTTAGAAGGTGACACTCTCAAGTGCAGCTGGACACATGTTTAGGTGTTTTGCAAAAGATGCCTATATGCTATGGTTTCAAAATGACGCTTTCTTTCGCTCAGACTCAGTAGCATGGATTCGAGCTTATGTCCGTCGACACCATGTCCAAAGATAATATCAACTAAGCCATAATCACACTGTCAACTAAGCCACCACTACGCTATCAACTAAGCCATCATCACTCTATCAACTAAGACATAATTACGCTATCAACAAAGTCATAATCATGCTATCAACTAAACCATCGTCATGTTATCATCTAAGCCACAATCACGCTATCAAGTAAGCCATAACCACGCTATCAACTAAGCCACAATCACGCTATCAACTAAGACATAATTACGCTATCAACAAAGTCATAATCATGCTATCAACTAAACCATCGTCATGTTATCATCTAAGCCACAATCACGCTATCAAGTAAGCCATAACCACGCTATCAACTAAGCCACAATCACGCTATCAACTAAGACATAATTACGCTATCAACTAAGTCATAATCATGCTATCAATTAAGTCATCATTACGCTATCAACTAAGTCTTATATAATCATGCTATCAACTAAGACAACATTACGCTATCAACTAAGTCATAATCATGCTATGAACTAAGCCACAATCACGCTATCAACTAAGCCATCATCACTTTGCTTTAATCTATACGTGAGGCCGAATTAAGGACATTGTATTTATTTACTAACTTTTGTAAGCTTAATACATCACTTCGAGTTGCATAGTCTTTTAACATCAATTTAGACGCTCAAGATCGCTTAATTATATTCTAGATATTCTGTACGGAAGCTTATCTACAGCTACTATACAGAAGGGAACATAACTGGATAACGGACAGAAAGTACTCGAACAATTCACAGTGAACCATGAAAGAGAAAATTGGAAATTTTATAGGGGTAATTACCTACATTGTTCCAGTATTGAGATGTTATCACGCTATAATTTGTTTTTTTTTTTATATTATAGAGGGCAAACGAACAAGCGCGTCACCTGATGGTAAGTAATCACCGCCGTCCATAGACACTAGCAACACCAGGAGAGTCGCAAGTGCGTTGCTGGCCTTTTAAAAGAGGTGGGCTTCCGGCGCTCTGTTTTTTTTTTCTTTTTGTCATAGGTTGCAACCGAACAGGTGGGTCACCTGATGTTAAGTGATCACCACCGTCCATGGACACTAACAACACCAGAGGAGTCGCAAGTGCGTTGCCACCCTTTGGAGGGAAGGGTTAGGGGAGGGTGAGGAGAGGGGAGGGGAGGTGGGCCTCAGACGCTCTCACTGACCGAACGAAACGCAACAATGCAAGCACTGTTAGTTCACGTCGGTGTTTCTATGGGTCGGGTGGTAGTACTCCGGACGAGCCGACCCATTCATGCTGAAACCAGCAGTGGCTCTACCACCTACAATGTTTGGAAAAAATTATAAACCAAACAAACATTAGTAATTTCTTAGTAGAGGTTTTTTTTCTTTAAATATAAGTTCCATTGTAACTTCACGTTTATAAGAAAGAATATATTCTTCAGTGTTAAATACTACGAATTGTTTACGTTTTTTATCGAAGTAATAAGCGAGATAAGACAAATTCGTGTCTTTATACTTAATGTACGCCCTCGAAACGCCCCTACTGGAATGCTCTTAAATAGTTTCACCACTTATCAATACAGGTAACCACAGTATGCATGAGATAAAATAAACTAATTCATTAAGTTTTTTTTTCACATGAATATTATCCATTACTTTTTGCTCGCGATTTCGCTGGCATTTATGTATATTTCATATATCTGAAAACTTGTTTAGCTGCGTTGAGAGATTTTTGACAGGAAAAAACTTATGGGTTCGCGTCAGGGTCACCGACATGCTCGTGACTAGCGACTCGTAGTATAGCAGCCTGTTTTTTTTTTTATAGTAGCACGGCAAAGTGACTGCACTATGCCTGATGGTAAGCATAGTACAATCCAAAAACAATGGCGACCAACGAGTACATACTGTCCATCGCCGGTCGCCGCTGTCATGCCGGCCTGCGAAAAGCTGGATACGCACAGGCTGATCCCGAAACGCGACCCGTAAAAGCGAATCACTATGACGGGCTTTTTCGCCATATACATGGTGGTTGCGACCCAGTCAGGCTGTAAAACCCTACCACCCCGCTATCGCCATTGCCTCGTTCGTTCTTCAGCAGGGTGCACCACGTGCAGCTGAGGTTGGCTTGGATGTCTCAATTCTTAGATGTTATTTGACACCCCTTACACCCCCCATATACATGGTGGTTGCGACCCAGTCAGGCTGTAAAACCCTACAACCCCGCTATCGCCATTGCCTCGTTCGTTCTTCAGCAGGGTGCACCACGTGCAGGTGAGGTTGGCTTGGATGTCTCAATTCTTAGATGTTATTTGACACCCCTTACACCCCCTATTTACATGGTGGTTGCGACCCAGTCAGGCTGTAAAACCCTACCACCCCGCTATCGCCATTGCCTCGTTCGTTCTTCAGCAGGGTGCACCACGTGCAGGTGAGGTTGGCTTGGATGTCTCAATTCTTAGATGTTATTTGACACCCCCCATATACATGGTGGTGCGACCCAGTCAGGCTGTAAAACCCTACCATCCCGCTATCGCCATTGCCTCGTTCGTTATTCAGCAGGGTGCACCACGTGCAGGTGAGGTTGGCTTGGATGTCTCAATTCTTAGATGTTATTTGACACCCCCCATATACATGGTGGTGCGACCCAGTCAGGCTGTAAAACCCTACCATCCCGCTATCGCCATTGCCTCGTTCGTTATTCAGCAGGGTGCACCACGTGCAGCTGAGGTTGGTTTGGATGTCTCAATTCTTAGATGTTATTTGACACCCCTTACGTGTAATATTGATATGTTTTGAGCTTGTGCAGCCAATCATTTGTTAGATTAATGAATAAACTGTATATAGTTATTGCTCCGTGTGCCAATGGATGTGAAAGACTAATGCCAATTTGCAAATTTAAATAATTAAGACTATCATGAATTTAAAAATTCAAAAGAGGACAAAGATATTCCATTGTTGCGAGTTTACTCATCAGCCAGCAGTCCTTATGACCGCCTCTACTTTTTTTATAGTACCCTATGTCCTATTATGTACTCCTGACATTGTAATCAAGTTTTCATTTATTTTTTTACATCATATAACATGGGGTCCTTCAAGCGTAACGTGAAGAGACATTTACGCAGGCCGGCATGACAGCGACGACCTCCGGAGGAGGTATCTCTCGGTGGTCGCCGTTGTTTTTGGATTGTACTGTGCTTACCATCAGGCACAGTGCAGTCACTTTGCCGTACTACAATAAAAAAAAATCATAGCAGGCAAACTAACAGGTGGGTCATCTGATGTTAAGTAATCACCACTGTCCATAGGAAGTTGCAACACCAGAGGAGTCGCAAGCACGTCGCCAGTGTGTTTGGGGGAGGGGTAGGGGGAGTGGGGAAGGGGAGGAGGTGGGTCTCCGGCGCTCTCACTGATCGAACGAAACGCGACAATGCAAGCACTGTTAATTCACGTCGGTTTTGTGTGAGAGGTAAAGATATAAAGAAGAAGGAAGTGAGTAAACAAATATACAATTTTATTCATTCATTTTATTCTTCATTCATCCCAACCCCACAATCCATGACTCTCCCTGATCGTCTCTCTATTATCTCTTCTATGTCTCGTCACTGCACTTGCTTCTCCCTTCGCGATCGCCTTCTTCCTCTCTATCTTTTTTTGTCTCAATTCTAGATTCTTCTTCACTTGCTGCTTGACCACTTCCGGCGCGATAGTGCTCGCCGATGTATACGATCGCATCGATCTCACGTCAGAGAGGGCCTTCTCTATCATTGCGAGTCTGTACTTCTGCGAGTTTCTATCGAGTTCTGCCACGTTCTCATCTCCTTCTAGATCTTCAGTGGCATCCTCTTTCACGGATACTAAGCTTGGTACCTCTTCATTGTCATCAACGACGGGTTTTTGATCGTTTATTGTTAATTTTACAGTTTTTGTGGTAATCTCTTGTATTCGATTCTTCTCATCGCTCTGAATCGATTCGTCTACCTGCATTAGAATAAATAAAATAAAAATGAGACGTCGTTAGACTGATGTTAAACATCGACATTAATTGTCATTGAAGGATATTTCATTAAAAATAAAAGCATAATAAAACTGCAATGTATACCAGTTGAATGTTTAGACAGTAGCAATATTTATGGTGGACACTCTGTACTTGATTCTCGTTCTAAATCAATTTAAAAAATAGGTGCTTACTATTTGACCTAATTATCTAGAAACATACAAAAATTATACTCAATCCTCTAAGCGACTATCCTCTAACCACAGTGTTAATGATCGTCGGGTGAATTGAAAGTGAAGCCAACCGACAAAGGATAATTTTTCTAAGTTTAAACAAAGAAAAGGATTTATTGTCCGTTTTATTATCGAAAGTTATTAGCTCCGGGTCGCCGCTCGCAGGTTTTATTACCGGTCATTCAACCGAGGTTTATTTAAGTTATTATCCATACCTTTGAAATTCTTAGAACGAACTTTACGTAAGGTTCTCTTTGTTGTCTATTAGTATTTGTTTTAATATTATAATTTTATGTGTTAAATGGGCCCATGAAGTGTCATATCCTAGACCACTGCGAGTGTCCCACTTTTTTAACCTGGTATAATAATGATAATACAATCGAGATGTAAGTAAAGCGAACAAGCCTTAGAGTGAAGAAAAATAAATTTTAAATTGTCGAAGAATGGTAATTAACAATGTAAACCCCTGTTAAGAAGAAATTCGTTAGTGATATAAAAATATGAAACATTTACAATTAACAATGTAGTACAAATAATACATGAATAGGTGGCGTGTTAAACAAATCTGACCGTCATGAAATGACATGTATAATCGATTTTACCCTTAAACTCGCCACTAGATATTTTAACATAAAATATATAAAGAGTTGAATTGAAGAGTTAATTTGTAGGAAGCGATTGAGGTCCCCAAGAGTAAAAAAAATAGATATTCATCATTTCCGGTTATGTTCTACCGGTAGGGACAAGATGTTTCGGTAAATAGATAATACAGATTCATATATGTTTCGAATTGAAATGATTATTTCAGATTTTAGTGTCCCTTATCAACACAATATCACTTTATATAATTCTTCTATCCGTGTCTATGTAACTGAACTGCTCCGAAACGTCTGGACAGATTTTGATGAATATTTTTGTTTGTCTTCAGTTGGATTCAAGAATGGTTTCACAATTGAACCTGGAGGTGGCCTTGCAGTTGACTTTTATGTTTTTTTATGATCAAGGCATGAAACGTTCACCGTGCACTGGCGATTCTTATGTAAAATGTATAGAGTCATAGAATATACATATCTAACGTACCTCTTGTCTGAGTGCTGCCAGTTCATCTTCCGTATATTTAGTATTCCTCTCATGTTCCGCTTCATTCTCGTGATCTTCTTCATCGGAAACTTCTTCGTCACTAACTTGGAGACCGATACCCAATTCCTGTTAATATAAAATATTATCGTAAAGTGTTGGAAACAAGATCTTGAAGTGAAGAGACACTTGAGAAGAAGTGAGACGCGTTGAGCGGCATTTTTAGCAAGATAAATACATGATTTCGCGCCAGCGACATGCTAGTAAGCGTAACCGACCATAATGCGTTTGCGTAAGTAGTTAAGGCGTGAAACCGTAGTAAACAAACAACCGCTCTTTTGCATTTATAAGAGTAGGTTAGTATACTGTGACTGTATTATATTTTATCAGTATATATTTGTGATCCATCAAGATTTAATACTCATAAAGTTAATTTAATGAAAGAGTACTACTATATTAATTACCGAAACCCAGATAACGCATTAAGACGGCACAGGAAGCATTATACTGATAACCAAATACCTAACTGCAAGATATCTGAAAGATTCGTTGAAAATGTAAGATAAGATAGTCGCTTTAAAAACAAACAGAGACCAACAAAAGATAGTAAATGAATCTACAATTACTGCATGAAGATTATTTGGAGCGTATTTAAAAGCTAAACTGTAGTAGATAGCTTAAAATATTAAACCGGCAAGAATCACGATCGGGTTTATCTTTATATGAGACACATTTTAACAAACATATGTATTAATTACATTAGTTTTTAGTGGATGGATACACAGAATGAGGCGACATTTCCAGACGTCACCATCGTTCAAATATTGATCTATCCTATAATAACCTTCAGACATTAATAGCCGCTTCACAGGGCACTTGAACTCACTATCCAGCAAATCGGTAAAAAAATAAAACTGAACTAAAAATATAAAAACTACCATTGATATACAAAAACTCAAGATGCACACTTAACGTCTCACAGCCGGCACACAAAAATGAGTGCATAGTTTTGTATTATGCACTCATTTTAAATAGTCTCGCGTTGCTTGCGTCCTTGTAAAAACAACTTTAAATCATTCAGGTAAGGTTGAAATTCATAAGTTAACCGCATAACTATAACCACCTAAATATATTGGGGAGTACTTGCGGCTGGTCAACTTTTATGCGAGCCCCGAGTGTCATGGGCCAATGACTATTACCTAAAAAAACTGTTACTGGACTTAGTGAGCCTGAAACATAGTATTGATTACCTGAAGCAGTTCATCGTCAACTCCTCTAGTCCGTTTGTATCCAGAGCAGGCCACCTCAGCATCCAGCTCGTCGTCTCTTTCCAGATCGGAGAAGCTGGGATGCAGCTCGCTCTCGTAACCGAAACGCTTCTTGAAGAACTCGCGGATACATTTCACGTCGCGATCGAAATATCTACATTAACAAAATGGTTTAGAGTTCAATAAAATTAATATATTTGATATATGCTTCTTTTACTTAATCTAAAATCATATTTGTTAGTACCAATGTAAACATGTACAAATCCAGTGTCACAATGAACTCCCAAAACTATTCAAGCGATTTTCATAAAACGTTGGCATTTATGTATGACTGCTGTGTCCACGAGAAACCATATGAAAAAGAACAGTGGTTAATAAAGTCATCTGATTTTTTTTTTTTCGAACTGACTACGCTATTGACCAAGCAAGGTCTTAACAGCTTCACCGGACTACTAAGGCGAGCGCTTAAGGCACTCAGCCGATTTTACTTTGACAACTAGCTCAAGGGTGCGCGGCACACCTCGGCTTTGGCTGTTGCCCGATACATGCAATTCGCGACCTATCTGAGCTAATCTAAGCTAAGCAAACTATTCATACATATATGAGTAGTTGAAACATATATGTGTACCAAGCATACATACCTCAACAACCCTTATATATATTTCGTATCGGATAATATTCTAAACTATTTCAGTTTGATAAGGGGAAAAAATAAAACTCTTCCACCTGCATGTGTAAGCGTGTATGCGTGCACGTGTGTGGAGGTGCTATGTGTAATGTTGTCGCAGTGATGTAAGATTTTGTGTGAGTGTATCGCGTGAGCAGCGTACTCAAGGGCTCCACGCCGAGGGAACGGACCTAGGCTTGAGCCGCTGCCGAGGGGGGCCTAGTCTGGTGTGCGGGAGCGAAATGTACCCCCAGACCACGGCGGCGTGATCTGTGGTTACGCGGGCGTGGGCGTGAGCACGCTCCGTTTGGAGATACAGGCTGGCACTGATCGTTCACTGCCGTTATTTCATCGGGAGGGTCGGTAAAAATATGTCGCGGACGTCTTTTACAACGCGCAGCGTTTGGTACGGGTTCGTATTTTGCGGCGGATACCACTAACGTACTGGGATGATTCGCGGCTTTTTCAAAATAACTAATCGTAAGTGATTTTACGTACGCCCAGATAGAAGGCATCTCTAGGTCCCTGTGTAGATCAAAGTCATCTGAATTATTAAGTCCATCTACTTATTTGTCGCGTCGTAATTTTACAATATTTTTTGATAGATCAAACCGATTTTAATGAAACAGACTAAATTTTACTCCGAGATATGATTTATGATTTCCTTGAAGAGGTTATATCATGAATGCAGTAGTTTAGCAGTGATGTCTCTTCAACAGACAGACAGACAGACAGAGAGATATCTCTAAAATTGTATGAAATGTATTTTATTACTTATTCCTAGACACCTGCAACAATTATTTTTTTGTACAAACATTTTAAAAGTACCGGCACAAAGTTTCACTTCTATTGTGCTGTGTCTTTAGACACACCCTATTCGTTAGTTATTGTATAAGAGTGTATCAAAACTAACTTGCCCATATAAACCTGGTTTAATAGAATTGAAGAAATAACTCACAGTTCTGCATTGGGATGGGAAGTGGACACCATCTGAGGAAAGTCTATGATGATGGGATGATTGTCCTGATCGATCATGATATTGAACTCATTGAAGTCACCGTGTATGACCCCGCAGTTTCCTAAGCGGACAATCAAGTTCATCAGTTCATCGTACAGGTTTCCTGGATCTTCCACTGACGACACATGAGTTCTTGAAAAAAAAATTCCATATCAAGACATATCTTCAAATATACTGAACCAAGTTTTTGGCGGGATCTGGGAATGTCATGTAGTGGATTTTATATTTTATTTATAATCTTCTATTATTTGGTTGTATATTTTACGTAATATGGTTTGGTTATTGTGCACAAGCAAATGAATATCACGGTGTATAGTTGGTGAAGCTGTCTAGCTAGCTCGAAGCTAGGTCAATAGACTAGTGGCATCTAAGAATTCATGCTCTGTGGTATTATTTTCCATCCATTTCTCTTGTGCACAATAACTGAACTATATTACGAAAAATTCCACCAATATTATAAAATATAGAATCAAATAATATAAGATTATTAATGAAATATGAAATCCTGCCAAAAACTGCATTGTTACTATTAGTAATTTACAAATGTATTACCATATTCTTGATGCATGATAAATAAATAAAAAAATTAAGTTAGTTTAGCTTTTAAAAATAGGGATATCTTAATTGCTATAAGTCTCATTATGTTGATAACTCATAGAAATAAATAAGATGTACTTACAAAGGTCCTCCATGTACCAGCTCCATGATGATGCAGTGACGGTTGAAATCAATTGGTTTCGGGACAGGGAATCCTCTGTCATATAACGCTTTCATATAGGCAAACTCCTTTGTGGCAGATATACGTGAGAGGTAAAGCCACGAGGCACTATGTCTGTGGGCGTGGTAATCACGCTTGTCCTTAATATTACGAAAACAGGTCCTTCCAAGCCTGAAACAGATTAATATATATGTTATATAATATAATATGTTATGTATATAGTATAATATAATATGTTATATAATTAATATAATATGTTCATTAAACAATAAGAATTTGTTGTCTAATATATTATTCACTAGTGAGCCTGGTGGACATTGTCCTGCCCTGATAAAAGAAAAAATTCCTCATGAATCACTTGTGAAACATAAAACCTCTACTGGTGAAAATCGCATGAAAATTTTTTGAGTTTATCACGAACACACAGACAGACGTGGTTGTTTTATAATATGTAGTGACTAGCTGTGCCCGTGTTTAAATCTATGTGGAATTTCAAATATAAACGTTCTACGTTCGTTACGTTACGTTCTAACGTTCTCAAATATTATATCTTCCATATAATAATACTGTAAATTTTAAATGTCTACTTTTCAGATTTTGTATAAAAATTATTGCAAGTGTTTAACAATAAGCAATGAAACACTTTTGAGTCCTTACCTTCGATCAACAATAACTATACAGGGTCACATACAAAATCGAAGCTAAAAGCTGTCCGCGTGCGTAAATATATACTTATGTGTAGATATTTGTTTACTAAGAAAGAGAGAAAAAAGTTTTAAAACAGTTTTAAGTTCAACCTAATTACAACCATAACACCTAGTAATAAAGTCACAAATGTTCAAAATATTATCTAATACTTAGGATAAAACGAGCAAAGCAATAAATTACTCCCCTCACAAATGAAAAGACAACATAAACAACATTTAGTGTGAATTCAACCTTAACACGTAATGAATAAAGTACGTTTTCCCGTTATTGTGCGTGGTTGGAGAGCCTAGGCCAAACATTTGTATCACAGGTTTAAAATGTAATTTTGATCAAAATTTGATATTGATTGTTAGTTTCAAGCTTAAAATATAACTTATTCAACATGTATTTAGCAAAAGTAATATACTCCAACCGTAAAATTCATGCAAATCCGACCATTGCAGCTTTTGAATACACTGCGTCATTGTGAAACATGCTTACATTAGCTGTGTTTCAAACAAACTAACCAAAATAAAAGCTCACATTTCAAATGATTTGTTGTTTATGGAGACGTATTTTTCCCATGCTGACCCTTTATCTAGTTATTGTTGATCGAAGGTCCTTACAGTAATAAAATGAAATTAATTAATTAGATGCAGGTAGGCATTACTAAAAAAGCCCTTCCACAATACACTTACTCAGGCATGTAGTTAATGGGTTAAAATTAAATTGTTTACCTGTGAAGCTTCAGACAAAGTGGGTTACGGTCCTCATCTGCAACTGTGTAAATATTGGACTCCTTCCCGACTCCAATTTGGTTACCAAATGATGCAATCACTTTCCTTTTTGTCAAAACTTTCAGTGCCAAGTAGTCATAGCCAGCATTTGTCAGCCGATATCCATCATCTTGTGAAGAAATAAATTATACTTCTATTATTAAAAGAAGTGAAGAAAGAGATGTTACTGGTAAAAGATTGATATGATCTATTGGATTTAAAATGGTTAACAGTTTATTACTGAAAGTAGTTATAATAATCAACCACTAATGGCAGATAGGTGAATATTAGACTTAGGTTAATATTAAACTTACAATGTTTTCCTCTTTCGTATGTCAACAATCTGTGTTTACATAATTCCTTCATTAATTTATGGACACCGCCATGTCTTAAATTAGCTATGGAAGCGACCAACGATCCAGGGACGAGTTCATGATTTTTCATACCCATTTCAACCTGAAAATGCAATTAAAAAATTAGAGAAATCAAAAAAAAGAAGATCAGTTAATTTGGAATAGGGCATAAGACTATAATTGAGAGCACATCTGAATCCAGCTAAAAATACTCATTATGTATATTATTATACGTATGGTGATAGGACTTTTTCTAAGTCCGTCTGGCTAGCTACCACCCTCAATCTATCGCCAAGCACCTGTTGATGTCTTCCGACAGCTGCAATTAAGACCTAACCCCCTCCGGGTTAACATCAGATAAAACTGTGGTCAAGCGCTAAAACCTACAAAGCATTAAAAAAAACTTACAAAAGTGAAATTTATTTGCTAAACTAGGTTATATTTTACTTATACATTATACTTACAGCAGTTAGAACCCGAAAATCTTCCTCTGTTAGATAGCGTAATATAGCGACGTCAAGTTTCCCCATTTTTTATATTTACACTTTTATTTATTTTTACTATAATAACAAATACATTCAAGACTGACATGAACTTCTACATGTGAATTGTGAACACATGTCAAAAAGACTTATTTCATCTGTTATAGCTACTGGAAACAAATCTTTTAAGCCTTAGTTTTTATAACATTCATATATGCATGCACAGAACAAAGAAATTAGATTGTAAGTATTTAGAATCAATTTATATATGGCATATAAATACCATATAGCTTAAAAAATGCCCGTGTGTACTAATGAACACGCGCATAAATATTTTCAAAATTTTTATCTTTCGCCTTATTCTACGTTTGTAGAAAAAAAAATTAATTCACTGAAAGTTTTAATACAAAGAAATACACACAACATATACAAAGAAACAAAATGTTGTCTATAGCTAACTTCAGGGTGTCAGTTTTTCGTGACGGTGTGCGTGTGCATCGTAAAAATTTACTCTCATCATTTTTCCCTAACGTGCCAAAAGAAGTATAACTTCAAAAATGGTAGAACTACTTAAAAGTAATTGTAGTTCAGTTGGCACTTAATCATTATCAGCAACAGTTTCGAGTTCATTTATGAAAAAAGACTTTCATGTTAAATGCTTGACGGTTCACAATAATGTCTTTTCATTTATTTTGACAAGGCGTAATTATAATAGCGGCACGCTATGATTGCAGCTTTTGCTCCTTCAAAACTATAATTATTATTATAGTTAGGTACCAATTTATACGAAACTTCATGAGTGGACAAACGTCAAAGCTGCAATCATAGCGTGCCGCTATTATAATTACGCCTTGTCAAAATAAATGAAAAGGAATTTAGAAATTTTTTTACTCGTTCAAAAAATAGACTATTTGGAAATAACTTTCTTAAAAATGGTCTATATTTGATCTTTTTTTTAATTTTTCGTACATGGCATTGAGGAGAAAAAATAAACAAGGATATTTCAATTTTTTGTTTAGATTTTTGAATTTTAAACTATATATCGAGTTTTAAATAAAGAATGTATCTTTTTTTTTTAACATCTATCCATTTCTAAGTTTTTAAGCCCATTCTAGCAGTGAGGTTCTATAATTACTATTGATTTACGATTTTTGAAAATTTGACAACTGAAGAAGTTACCACATCAGGAGGGTATCGAGTGAGTAGGTTTATTATATGATTCAAGATAAATAAGCACTAGCCACTTGTTTTTCGTGTAAAAATGTATTTAGCTATACACATCAGTAGCAATGAGAGTAAATTAGACACCGAATTTACTAATCTATATTAATATATAAAGCTGAAGAGTTTGTTTGTTTGGTTGAACGCTAGGATGAAGAATGTTTCAAAATCGGGCACTTTTTTCCTTTTGAGAGATTTCGTAAGTAGTAGTTATAATATTCGTTCAATAGGACAGGCGAAGGAATTAATCCATACTGCCAATTCTGAAGTT
>MU159559.1:14844-26960 GCA_015888305.1 Antheraea pernyi | reverse complement strand
ACAGACAGACATTTCTAAAAATGATTGAAATGTATTTCATTACTTATTGCTAGAAACCTGCAACAATTTTTTTCACGAAAATCGAAATAGTACAGTCACGTTAGATTCACATTCTTCTAAACTTTATTATATGCAATTGATTTAAAGTTAACTAAGTAAAACTCAAATAAAACTTTATAACTAAAATATAATAATGTTTTATTCACACTAGACTCCTTTACCAGTATTTATGATTTATGTAGAGTATTTTACCCGACCTGGGTAGGTAAAGTGGTCAATTTCCCATTTCGTCTTTGAACGCTAAATATATTATACTAGCTGCTACCCGCGGCTCCTCACGTTCTTTTTTAAAATGTATTAAAGAAATGTAAAATTGTGGGTGGGTGTGTACATTACAGAAACGCTTTTTCAAAAACATTTGTAACTTCGACACGAACGCCATCTACTGTAACATGTAACGTGTACATTAGATATATGAATACTAATAATATATCGAATGGGATGGGATTTATCATCAGCAACATACCTGGATTTTCAACCTACTATATACCAAACTCAGTACTCACTAACACTATATAAGAAAGTAATGAAAATTATAAGCTATACATTATCGAATAATATATCTTAAATCTTTTATTATATAGATATAATATGCCCGTATTGTCTATATACTTAAGCCGCGGGTAACAGCTAGTATTATTATAAAGACAACACAAACTTTGCACTCGCCAATTCGGTACTTGACTGAGTAATGTAATAAACGGCACACTATTTAGAAGCCAATCCCACTCATTAAGCCGTGTCCTTGAAATTGTATGTATAGGGTAATAAACTTTTTAGATCATCAATACACTGTGGTTACCAACAGTCAGATCTAATTATACTCTACTATTATTAACTGAATAAAAGTGACAAACGATGATGATAAATAATACAAATGGGTACTTAAAATGTCTTTATTTTCATTAAAATTATCCATATAGTATTTAACAGTATATAATTAATAACATAATTTTTAAATGCTTTATAAAAATATCAAATAATTGTACGCGCATGTATAAAATTTTACAACTAAAACTAATATTATTAAGAGGTATTGTTTGTTTTGTGTATTTCCGTTAGTGGGAGGTAATTTTCATAAGTAATTATCAGATTCCAATTTTTTTTTTCATTAATAAGAATCTACATAAACCCTGAGAGCCATACGCTAAGTATTTTTTCCTATTTATTAAAGGCACATTTAGTTAGTGACTGTAAAACTAGTTTGTAAGTTTGTACTATTATTACTGTATATAAAACTTTTATTAAACTACATTCGATTGGCAAATAGGTGTTTTTTTCCTCAGCGATTGTATCTTTGATGGATACAACATAGAATAGTTGAAATTTGTGATAATGCAATTCGACTGAAGTTGATGTAAAATAATATGTTAAACCAAATAGACATTACTGTCATAAACAATTTTATGTCATTATAAAAAAGTTGATGTAATCATTAACACATACATTATAGTACCAACAAAATAAAAACCATAGATAACTTAAAGTGAAGAGTTTTTGGCGGGACTAAAAACGGCGGGCGGGGTGGTAGAGCCACGCTGAAACTATTATTGGTTTCAGCATGAATGGGTCGGCTCGCCCGGGGTAGTACCACCCTCTCATAGAAAACCGACGTGAAGTAACAGTGCTTGCATTGTTGCGTTTCGTTCGGTCAGTGAGAGCGCCAACATTGTTGAAAAGTCGAGGGGAATTTATTTATTGTTATTATAAAAAAAATATCATGTTATTGTGCGTTACAATTGAAACTCCACAGAAAAAATATTAACCATTCACCGTTAATGACGCAGTAAATCTTATTAAATTGACTGGATAAAAAAAAAAAAAAAAAAAAAAAATGCCACGTAGTGGTCTTTACATTTTATCCATAATCTTGTGTTATTTGGCTCGATATTGTGAAATGTTGGTGGTGCCTTACGTAACATAGTTTGGTTATTGTGCACAACTCAAGTGAATCGGAAATAAAACCACGGGGCATGTATTTTGACTTGCCACAAAAACTCCCAGGAAAGTTCTAACAAGATGGCCACCATCTTGTTAGTTCATTGAAATGATATCAAGAAACTTGTAATATCGTTACTCATTTGACAATGGCAGTAATAGTCTACTAGAAGACTGCTTGCCAAAAATAAAACAGAAGAAGAGAATTTGAAGAGATAAATTGATTATAGAAAAGATTTGAGAAATATAAGGACTTTAGATATAACTAGTTTTTCTTTAGGAAATAACAATATATAGAAATAAATAAGTGTGGAAAGCATAAGAATAAGTATTAAAAAACAACAATGTAAAGTAATAAAAAGAGTAAATGACACTTTGTTCCTGTAATAATAAAGTTTACCTTACGTTCTAATAAGCGCGGATTTCCAAGAGATATGTGGGACGCTTGAGGTGAAAAGACCAACCAATAAGGTAGTTTATGGGCGGACGTCAGTAACAAACGTTAGCCATAAGAGTTTACGCGATTTTGAATTCATAGCTGCCACACAAGAGATTATATTTAGAGGATAATCAATTAGGACAGGCGTCATACAACATTAAGCAAAATATAACGCGTTCATTTTGATTTGTTGAAATGAAAAAATAATAAAAGAAATATCATCTAACAATAATTACTCCGAGAAATATTATAAAAATATAATAAACAAGTAACAATGTTACAAATATTTATAAAATTTTCATCGATATAGTATATAAAACTTTGTCTAAATAAATTTTTCAAAAACATCTTACGCCAAGCGTGTTGGATTTTCAATTCTATTAAAATTACACAAGATCGATGTCGCAAAACATATACATATTGTAAAGAACTTATGTATATTTCTAAAGAATTCGAACGTATAAAAGTTTCAAAAGGTTTCCGACCCGTATTTGTTACGTAAAAATGTTTTAACATCTGCTTCATATTCATATTTAGTTTACTAATATACCAAACATAACAGTCTTTGCATAGAAAGGAAGTTGCTTCTTCTGTATATTTAAGTGGCCGTTGAAGTATTAGCGTAAGCAGAATAGTTATTTTTGTTTCGCGTCTCCCCCTCGTCAGCAACATTAAGCAAACGTACTACATCCTCTTATTTGTTAGACATAAGCATTCATACAATTTAAAAAAACCTATGATTAATTAATATCCGATAAAAAAAAACTAAAATGAATGTTGCTGACGTAATCACCATTCAAACCTCTCTCCCCCAAAATCATCAAAAATAAGCATCGCAAATACCTCCCTCCCTATAATAACCTCCCTAACCGGTTTCGTACTTGCATAATACTAAAACGGCATCTAATACCAAAATCTTTTCCGAAAAACTATATGTAAAGAAGAACGCACTAAATTTGTTTTCAAATACCAAATGCCCCTTTGAGGCTGATATTTACTCAATTCTAGTATATTTGTTTCAAAGGTTAAAGTGTAATACCACGAAGAAAAATTAGAAAACGTTCTGTTATGTGGATGATTCAAACTTAACAAGCGATTAGAACAAATCAACCCATGTACGTGTCTATGACATTGAATTAATTTAGGCGAGTTAGCGGGTCTATGGTCTCTGTTCTCACATTCAATTATTACGAATTTTATAATATATATGTATATTACCAAGCGTGTACGATCGTGTAATTTTTTATCATTTAAATCATACCTATTATATATTTTAATACAAAAATACAATAAAAATTATCTCATATATAATATAGTGTTATTCTTTGCGCTTATTTTACAGCTAACAATATAGTAAGTATATATAATGTTAAAACAAGGACACTTGGTTACCGCTGGCAAATTCGTTTATCATTTTACTAACAAAATAACTAGGCTTAAGAGTAGTATGACGATAACAGATCTAATAATATTAAAATTGCATCTGTAAATGACTGGAACAGTTATACGGTTCGCTTAAAATAATGGTACTCTTATCTCAGTTAAATATAATGAAAAAGTCAAAATTTGGCTAACAACTTAAATGTCACAAGTTTTAACCAAAATTAATTACATGTCGACGTTGGAAAGGCTCATTCACTAACGAGACAATGGCTAATGTACATTTAATATTATTCACACGTTAGCCAATAATGGCGCTACTTACTGTCGAACGTTGGAAATTTGTCTCATTTGATTATATTTTTATAAAATTCAATCAAAATTTAGTAGAATATGACATATTTACTTGGTAATCTGGCACTACAGTTTCTACACCGAAAATGTTTATTAAATTGTAAATATTATTCGCAAACTACTGCTCTAAGTAATTCGAATGGCACATAGACCAAAAATAAAGACAAAATATATTTATACACATATAAAAATGCAGGAAATAGGAAAAAACTATATATCTCTACACACAAAGGCACCATTCGGAGAGACATTCTACACGAAATAATTATGTCTAATTAAATTTTAGTAAACTTACCCTTAACTGACTATAAATAGCTCAAAAAAATGTTACATTCGAATAGGTTATTCAATCACAAGCGTAAATTACATTTAAAATATAAATGTAATGATTACATTTATAGTCAAAGTGGTTTTGTATACAATTTTGCTAAATATAACGACAATAATAATAATGAAAACACGAAAATTTGTTTTTATTTAACGACATTAGTGAAAATCGGGGTTATATGACGGTGGGTTTGAGGTAATGCCTGGGGTAGGAGCATCCGATGGTTTTTCTGAAAAAAAAAATCCTTTGTCTATAAATGTGTATAGAATCTATACATATAAGAAAGTAAATCTAATGTATCTGTACTTTTTAGATTTGATTATTTGATTTGATTGAGAAAAATTAGCGCAGGTGTCTTGGAATAAGTATTAAAATACATTTCAATCAATTTTAGAAATGTCTGTCAGTCTGTTTGTATGTATACACATCACTGCTAAAGTACTGCGTTCACGATAAAACCTCACCGACAAAATCATAAAGCCTTATCCTCGAGTAACATTTAGTCTTGGTTTCATTAAAATCGGTCCACTCGTTCCAAACTTATTTTAATTTTAATGTCGATGTGACTTAAGTACGAGAGAAAAGTAGATAAGCAAATGGACTTAATATATTCAAATGATTTTATTAGTCACTATTTTTTACATTAGGATCCACGCGGACGGAGTCGCGGGCACAGCTAGTAAATTAATAAAGTTGTCATACCCAATTTATCAAAATGAAGATTTAAATGTGAAGAATACTGGGTAGTTTCGATTTAAAACAAAACAAAGTGTATGGGTAATAGGTAACTAACAGTAACAGACCATGACAATATAGTAAATGAAGATTGACTGAAAACGTAAAAGGTTTGAAATCAATATGAAGTGGAGCTAATTTTAAACGACGTATTAAAAATGCACTATTTATTAACAATTCGGGGCATCCCTTCCAAAGTAGGGGAAGTCCCGGGACTACAGGGGACAAATTATTCAGACAAATACAAGAATTATGCTTACTGTTCTCGTCATCCGGTGTAGATGGCGTTGGAGCGCTAGCGGATGCGTAAGGATTGCCAGCGCTGGGAGGCTGAAAAATATCCCAATTTTTATACAATAGTCTTTTATATAATATATTTTTATATATAACTAGCTGACTCGTGCACAAAATCTTTCGTCTGCACAAAATCGGTTATTACCGGTTTCAATTGTATTTATAACGCGAAAAATCTTGAAACCTAACCTAAAACCCAATTGCAGCGAAACCTACCGTTTCCAATTGTGACTCCAAACTATACAGGGACTCACTCAAACATATACCCAGTTGGTATGTGAGAAATCTTTTCAAATACGCCTAGAACCCGTTCGCAGCATCACCTACTGGGTCCAATGAAGTTAAAAATGAACCTACATATATTGACGATAAATGTCTTTCCAGTACCCCTTGGCTTGCTCCTGTGTCACTCACCTCCGCGCCCGTTCACTCTTGGCGTAGTGCCAACGGCAGCGACAACGTAATAATTTTGATAGCTTATAGTTTATATTTCGCATTATCTTCCGACTAACTTTATCAACTAACATACTGTAAGATAAACTTTATCTATATTAAATTTCTATTTTGATTTAGTTGTTTGTTTTATAAGAATCTGTAAAGTATAGGTGAAATCTGCATTGAAACCTAATCTTGTCACATTTATTTAACTTTTGACATATAAACCATTTTTTTGGTTGAAACATTAAACTTAGATATATGGTGTTGCGGACGTTTTTGTAAAAGTAATGAATATTATTGCTATAGATTTTATTCTTATATTTCAAATAATTCAAGAATTTGAATTGATTTGAAAGAATTTTTGCCGATATCAATTACATTTCTTGTGATTAACTATTGAAAATATATATTTGCTAAAATAAACATTGTTTATAGCACTGAGTTATAATATACCTTTCTAACAGTGAAAAAAATTTCAAAATTGGATCAGTAGTAGTACCAGGGATTCTCCGAACACAAAACTTTACCTCTGATTTATAATATTAGTACAGATATAATATAGTATGGTAATTGTAAACACCCCAACTAATTATTTAAATCGTAGATTCACAAACCCGAAACCAACTATTCCAAGATTCAACAAATATTTAGAAAACTAATTTTATCAAATATCGATACAACACACGTACTGACAGAAATCGAATTGAGATTCATCTTCTACAATGCAATGTAACTATTATCTAGGTTTATGTTTTAGGAAAAAATCTTGTCGCCTTTGTTGTCTAGGTCTAGGTCTAGACAACGCTACCTCTAGTTACATTTTTGAAATGACACAAACATAACTTGACTTAATTTTCGACAGCCGCCACGCTGTTTACCATATAGATTATTTTGTTACTATATGTCAAGAATATGAAGATGAGAAGTTGTATGTCAGAAATGTGCATCAAGATTTCAAGTTTAACATAGCGGCCATCACTTTGTTAGAACATTGGAACTTATACTATTATTATGACTTTATTAATACAAAATAATGAAAGTAATATTCTTTTAATAACGTGGATTGGTTGCCAAAATAAAGAAAAAGAAAAATACTCGGCAAGTCTCATGAGCTTCGAAGTCCAAGTAACAAAACGTTATCAAATAATAAAACTAAGCCATTTTAAAAAGAAAAAAAAACTTACATAAGGAACAGCACCACCAGCAGGCAGGAGTGGTATAGCAGCTTCATTATCTTTATCCGAACCTTGGATGGTGAACCCGAAAGTACCAGTTTTTAACAAATTCGTTCCAGTTATTTGTGTATTCGGTGAACCAGCTGGATACGGGACTGCAACCGCTGGAGGTCCACCAGAGTACGGAGTGTTTGACGGATAGGGGCTACCACCTGGATTCATTACCGGTGAACCCGGGTATGGTGAGTTAACACCCGGGTATGGAGCATTCGTTCCTTGATAACCGGGATTTGGCACCGGATACGGCGAATTCGCATTAGGATAAGGCGAGTTAGCTCCAGGATATACAGGACTTCCGCCCTGGTATGGTGGATTATTGACAGGATAATTATTTCCCGGATAGGGAGAATGGGCAGGGTAGGGTGACATTCCTGGTGTAGGTTGAGATGTAATCACCGGAGGATAGCTCTGAACACCTTGAAAGTTATTCGATATCCCTATAGGTTGTGGCATTTGGTCTTGCATTGGATTCTTTACGTCGTCTTGGAATCCAATTATTGGAATGCTACCTATAATTATCGGATGGTATTCTTCGGTGTCTTCGTGACAGCCGCTTGTTTCAACATTCACCTAAACAAAGAGGATGTTGTCCATAAATTGATTTGAATATATTTAGATACTAAGATCTAGTTAAGCCTAATTAATATCTCTATTGAAAATTCAATCATAACATTAAACATCAATAATCATAACATTTTTCTTACATCTGTAATTTCGTCGTGTTTAATCAACCAATCCCCTTATCATCAAAAGTAACCAAAAGAATTCCTCCTTCCCTCCTCCTCCTACGCTTAAATAGACACCTTATAAAGTCTGTAATATGTGTCTTTATGAATTTAAAAAAAAAGTGTAATATTCGCCATTCAAAATACTTCCCCTATTCCATCAAAAATTAGCAAAACATTGACTCTCCTCCTCATTTCGTGCTTTTAAGTAATATTTGAAAGACCGTATATCTTCCTCCGATTATATAATATCAAAAATTAGCAAAACACTGACTCTCCTCCCCCTTTCGTGTTTACATAATATTTGAACGACTCTATATGTTCAGAATGCTATATCACTAACCTGTAATAGATGTTCGACGTCAATGTACTGGCAGCCGGCCATGTTGAGCACGTCCATCGCGGGCACGTCTATGTTGACCGTCCAGTTCCGTGTCGTGTTCCCGGGCACGGGACCATTCTTCATAGTCATTAATATCGTACTCTCCTCCCGAGTGTCAGGTTTGTCTACCGCGTGGTATATTAATTTCTGAACGGCATTCATTTAAAAATTAGAAGAAAATAAAATATCGTTATGTATAATGAGATTTATTATCTTTCACACTTTACTAGTTGATCCGGCCACGCGTTGCTGTTGCTCAGTTATTGAAGAAGAAATTCAAAATTAAAACACTGCGCTATCTATGTTATATATATAACAGTCGGTCCCACAGTTTTCTGTTTACAAACCAATTTAAAGCGCCATCTGTTCGAGACCGACGAAACTTACAATTAATAACAATAATCAACATTGACATAAATCATTTAACTTGTAATAAAAAAAAGTAAAAATGCCATTAACCGAAATATAAATATCCTATCCCTCAAGTTGGACTAAATAATACATAAATGCAAACTTTCATGAAGATCAGTTGAATAGTTTCGGAGTTCGTCAGGGACAAATATCACTTTATGTTGTAAGCTAGCCGATCGAGTAGTGGAAAAAGCCCTACAAAGCTTTATTTTATCGAAAGTTTCAGTATATTTATTTGTGTGGGTGCAGCATTACACAGTAGGAACTTTTAGAAAATTAATAGTTTGTCACTGTTACACAGTGCCGGTTTTAGAAGGGCGAGGCACAGTGTCAAGGCTAAAGAGGCGTCGCCCGTTAATGTGGCACCTTGACCCATAAATTCATAGGTGAAAAACATTACTCAACAAGTAGTCTATAAATACAACTGTAATTCTGTCTGTGCATTAAATTATCTTTACAAATTTCTTGATGGATATTTATTGTGATAAATCAGTCTATTTATTAATATATTTGTCAATTAATAGTGTACAAAATTGTTCAAAACAATGGTCGTAATTGTAAAAAACAAATAACTAATAATAACCTCTTATTAATTCTCATTTATGTTTTATGGAAATTTGTACAGCAGAAAGATATTTATTATTTATACCTATATTTATCAGATATTATTCCATTGAAACTTGCTTAATACCTTAGAACCTTTGGAAACTGTAAAAAATACAAAGATAAATCGTATTTGCTTTCATATATTATCATCATCAGCTACTGGAAAACATCCATAGGTGCTTAGAGACAGATTTTCAAACTATTGATCTACTTATTTACAGTTACCCTTTACTCTTACATATAATAAAAAGCAACGTTTAATTCTTTAATTATATCTAGGGATGTGTAACACAGGTATTAGACCTCTGTATACAGGGTATTAGGAGACCGCTTCCGAAAACGAAGACAGACGACAGTACTAAGGACACCTTTGATGAGGGGAAGGAAAAAAAATCGATCCTGATTAAAAATATATATATAAAAAAAAGCAATGTAACAAAATTAAAAAAAAAACAGCTGATACTCGGTCATCGAACGGTCGGTCGTTCCCGTATCCCGCCGCTCCTTATACGCGCCACAGTTGACGGAATTTTGATCATTTCCACAGGTGACAATAAAGCATTAGACATTCCCAACTTTTATTTTATAAGCTTAGTTATCCCTACTGACTAGTATTTTTATGTTTAGAATTATAACTAATTATTTAATACAACAATACAATCAATTGTACCCTGACGTAACAAGAAGCTCGTTACTACAAAAATGATATTAGAATATTAAATTAACGTAATTACATACTCACGTACACAATTATAAAAACTATTTAATCTTTATCTTTTAAATGGTACAGAATAATTTTACAGTTAAAATTAATTACTTTTATGATAGACACTTAATTAATCTATCAGAATGAATTTAAAATAATATTCTTATACTTTACGTTACCATTGTTTCCGTTTTTAGTCCGTCCAATACCGTAATTTGTAAACAGATATGTCCTTCACAACTATCTAAAATTACTTGTAATTTTTATTGTGAACGCCGCCTCTAATTCTTTTATGGCGCCTGCGAAATTTGAACCGACTAAATTGTAAATTTTGGAGGGCGCGGTATCAAAGAAACGAATAAATGCTGTAAATAAGTATTTGCAAGATCGCTAGCTGAAGTTCGTTGACCCGAACTCTCGGCTGTTTTTTTTTGTTTTTGTTAGACATTGCTGTTTTTTTTAGTATAGTAATGTATTTTTTATGAAACTATCGTTTCATTTAGCTGTACTAACATGGAGCGTAAATAATCCTAATAAAACGTTTTCAAAATATGTTTTTTTTTTTAATCGGGATCGATTTTTTTCCGTCCCATCATCAAAGGTATCATAGGACTATCATCTGTCTTCGTTTTCGGAAGCGGTCTCCTAACACCCAGTATAATACTACGTCATCTTTTTCTCTTAACAGTTCTATATGCGAGTTACACAGTTGTGTTACTGTACAAAATCAACGCTTACCTTGTTCACAACGAATTTGATTGTATCAATTTCCACGTTACTACTATTGGTGCAGCTGACCTCGATCGGCATTGTCTGCCCGGGACAGAACCCACTGACCGGCAGCTTTATCAACGTCTGGGCCGATCCGGAGCTTATGCACCAACAGCAAAATGTGTTAACCAACTCCATTTGTATAGGCTCCTGTTCGTACAAATGTCATTTTTATTGGATCATCTTTATAGAACCTCACCGTGGCTTGCGGTAGGCGTTATGTAGGAATCGTCACGTAAGAAAAAAGCGTTATGCCCCTTTTATGCGATGTCTTCTCTCTCTATCTCTTACTGTCGTATACGAGTGTTTATGTGTACATGGGAGTATCGATATTCGAGCAAATGAGCCTTGTATAACCTCAAAACTGAACGCGTGGAAATTTCATTGAAACATTCTGTTATTTGTCTCAATTTTAGTTATTTAGCAATCTTTAAATGCAGTTTAAAATTCAATATTCACTTAATTTTACTGACAAAGGAAACAGGTCAGTTAAAATGACTAAGAATATGTTTACGTTATATATGAACAGCTCTTAGACTATCTTCTAATCATCTCAATGAGAATAAGAAAACAAGCATAATTACATAATCACACCAATGTGTGTTATCAAAGGCAAATATCATAATGAAGCAATATAATAACAATTAGATAATGGAGCCATATGTTGTAACTAAAATTAACCGCAACTATGTAATAAAAAAACGGGTGCGTATATTAGCGCGTATACGCTTAACAAGGTATTTGTTTATGATATATACACGTTTCTTTATATATTACTCGACGGTTCAAATCTAATTTAACCATGTTTTTTCCTTGCTTATAAATTGCCTTTCAAATAACAACTCTCGGAATAGCCTTATACATATTATGGAGACTTTTATGTATAGTGTAACGCATGAATTCCTTTTATATTAGTAATAAACACTGACTAGCTTAAGTACACTCATAATAGATATTACATACATTCGCACTCATATAGTATGCGTAACCCGAGAATAATAACGACAGTGAATTATTTTTTCTCTCTGTCATACAACACGTAAAAATGTTTCTAGAACTGAAACGTGTCACTTATATCATTACATAGTATTAAACAAAGTCCCCTACCGCGTCTGTCTGTCTGTCTGTTCGCGATAAACTCAAAAACTATCGAACGGATTGTCATGCGGTTTTCACCGGTGGATAGAGTGATTGATGGGGAACGTTTTAGTATATATATAATTCAACCAATAACAATATATATATATAGTATAATTTGTCAAGGATTTTTTCATAATCAGGGCGGGACAACGTGTGCCGGGCCCGCTAGTATAA